>DF360010.1:21848-69996 GCA_000787875.1 Solanum virginianum | reverse complement strand
ATCAAAAAAAACTCTGCCAAAATTTCTGTAAATAAGTTAGCTATTATAACTGGAATCTGGTTTAGTGTTTATGTCTGGGTGCCCCAATCGGCCACTAGTCACGGCCCATGGGTTGAGTCGTGACATATAGTGTAGAATACATTACACTTGGTGTTAGTTCTTTTCTTTAGAAAGTTTAAAATAAGAAGCGTTACATGTTACATCGAATGACAATTTATATATTATTTAAAAAAGACGTGACGTGCAAACAACAAGACCTTGGTCGGAGAGAGAGAGAGAATTTTCTATTCATACGAACACAATATACATTTCATCCTCTTTATCAAACGTATTTGTATTCAACCAAATAGAGAATTAATACAAAATGTAATTCATAAAAAATAATACAGTCTAATTTTGTATTCAATCAAAATTAGAAACAATTGATACAAAATAAATACAAAATACAATTCAAAATAAATACAGAATACAATCTTCTCTCCACTCTTGTGATCTTTCTCACCTCTTCCCTCCCCCCCTCTCTCTCTCTCTCTCATCTCTCCTCTTAATATGTAATACTCACTTTGGCATAAATCAGTTTGCTTTTGTATTCTTTTCCTTCTAAATCAGTGAAAACATATTAATATTTTTCTATTATATATAATTAATCAAAGTAAAGCTATAGAATTCTATTTAATGCTAAAATGCTGTTATTTTAATAAATTCCTCTTTTATCAATTCAAAATATTGAAAAAAAATTACACTTTTATGCGAGCCTAAACAAAGTTTGTTACTTTCAATTCTGGCCCAAGTATGTCATATTTTGATTTTTTTTTAAAATTTTACATACTAGGCAAGAGCATAAAAAGTAGATTCTTCTTCACCGTTCCTCAACTCCGTAGTGATACCACTATATATAAATATATATTATGTATAGTGTGGATATCTGTGATACTCTTGAAAATATATGTGTGATATATAATGATGTATTAAAAATGACATGACATACACGTTGTAAATTGAACTACATATCCAGTAGTTTGATGTGTATTTACGGAGAAAAGCTACTGAAAAAGGAAGAAAAGAAGAAAATCTTATGTAGTGCCATGTCTATAGTGTAGAATATGTCATAGCTGGTGTCGGTTCTCTTCTGTAGAAATTTTAAAATAAGAAGTGTTACTGTAACGACCCGATAGACTATGTTGAGAACTTGTCCTCTTATTCTTTTTCTTAAAATGTCCTTCTCATAAAAAATTTAGTGGGTATTTCAAATTATTCAATAACTAAGACTACATATTGTTTTACGTAACCTGAGAAATTAATATCTTGAGAGGGGCAAGACTTGTTAGATTTTAATCATTACTTCCACTTAAGAAAATCTTTTAGTAGATAAAAAATAATGGTAGCACTAAGTGGAATCCAAGGCTTTTGCACATGCATTGTTATAAAGATTCGTTGGTTCTTTGTTTGGACGAACTTATTACTTAGTTGTATGTATAGCTTCGGATAGGTATATAAATGTATTACTTTGATACTCTTCTGTTCGGTGCTTTTGGTTCTTTGTTTGGACGAACTTATTACTTAGTTGTATGTATAGCTTCGAATAGGTATATAAATGTATATATTTATGTATTAATATTAGGGGTTCGTATTATATGAATAACCATTAGAACTATATTACTCGAAGGATTTAAGGTTGAATCCTAGACTTGAAATTTTGAGAATTTACTATGGAATAGAATTTTCAGGTGGAAAATCTTAAGTTTTATCCTTTGTTGTTAGGATTTGGGTGGTCCGTATAGTCATGGTTATACATGTGTATGGTCTGTAATTGCTTCCTTATAACTTGAGAAAGTGGGGAGAATAGTGAATTATTGAGGACATGGAGATATGTTTACATTAAAACATTAAGTATTGAATTGTGGAATAGAAACATGGGTAGAAGAATTATTAGTAAATGATGTGGGTTTGGTGGTAGTTTGGTAATTATTGTTTTGTACGTATATTAAGTTTAATGGAAAATAATTTGTTAAGGATGGACAAAGTGGGGTAATATTATTGACTATTGAGATGTTGAGACATATAGTGGCTACTATCATATTTTAATTATTGTTATTTCTTGCTTGGTATATTATGATTTAAATTTAGACATTGAAAGATAAACATTAGGTGTATTATATTATGTGAATTTTCTTAAATGTAGAGAAATAATGACTTAATCCTATTGTTTATAATTTTTATATCTTGACTATAGATTTTTGGATTTTTTTAGTTGTGGTAATCTTATGGTAATAATATTATTTGAAGGATTTAAGATCTTGATGCTACGGCTTACCATTTTGAAAGTTAATGACTCAATTGGTTGGTCTTTGGGTCTGTGATTTGACTCATGGTAATATGGGTTTTTTAAGTTTTGAAATCTTCTGGTGATAATTTCTTTGATTAGTTCTTTGTGCTACGGTTTCGATTCAAAATGGAATATTTTAAGTGTTATATTGACCGTGGTTTGATTAAGGTAATTGAATTTTGAAAACTTTGTTATTCTCGTGGATTTGTCAGGTTTTCGTTTCTTCTATGTGTGATATATGAAATATTTTAATATTATGAGAAATGGGGTGATTAAGATATGAATGTGAGTTGTTGTGTTATTTGAATTGAAATATGTGGTTAAGTGATGAGAATTCTATATTTTTGAGATATAGTGTTGTGGTTGGTGATTATGAGTGAATTTGTTTGTGGAATTCATCTCATGTGCCTTTATTCCGTGTCATACATATTTGTATCGGTTCTAGATATGGATATGAGTAAGGTGATAACAATTGGGGTTGAGGTCTTTACCGGTCGAGATATGATGCTGAGGTCTTTGCTGGTGAAATTATGATGTTGAAATATTTACTTGTGATATTGTGACGTCGAGGTTTTTGCCAGCGAGTTATGATTTTTAAATCTTTTGTGATGTCGAGGTCTTTGCCGGCTATAATATTATGCCGAGATCTTTACTGGCAATGATGTGATGTTGAGATATTATCAGTGATGATGTGATGCGGAGGTCATTGTCGATGATTATTGCATAAGCATTGCATCTCATTATTGTATATTCTTGTATAGCCTGATGTCATTCTTGTAATTGATTGTGTTATCTCTTGTGAGTTGTAGCTTGTTCTTTGGAATTTTGATATTGTGAAATACTATCTTTATTATTATGTGTTGTTGTGCTGGACTGACTTTCTGTGCAGGTTGTAGTCATGGAGGACGATTGGGACGAAAGGAGTTTGTGTATTCTATTAGACTTACTTTGTTTTGTTGGTTGACTTTCTGGGTACCACGTTGTATTTGGTACTTACCTCTTGTTTCTACACTTGTGTATGTTGTGAGCTCGGACAGTGAATAGTATTTTCCTTGATTCTCTGAGGCTTCCCAGGAGATTTTGAGAGGTAGCTGTTGTTATCTGGCTGACTCTCTTGTTCTTATTTCTTTTGTGTTTTGTTTTGTTTGAGAAGAAGGACTAGTTTGGACTTGTATTTTCTTTGATTTTCTGTATTGTTTGTGGCTTGTACATGTGACAACCAATCCTTGGGTGGTATTTAAGTTTATGGAAATTTTCAGCTTTTAGTTATCTACTCTATTTAATTACTTTTGCGTGTTGTGTTTATTTTCTCTTTGGGTTATGGTTGACTTTTTTTGGTGGGTTTGAGCAAGTGTCATCTTGCCTATTTTTGGGTGGTGACAGTTGGTATCAGAGCCCTAGGTTCATAGGTCTCATGTGTGTTCAAGCCCAGTTTAAATAGAGTCTTGAGGATCAGTACGGAGACGTCTGTGCTTATCTTTGAGAGGCTATGAGGACTACTAGGAAACTTTTTTTTATTTATTCTCTCTCATCGTGCGTGGTTATCTTTGTTAGTACTGAGTTGTTCCTATGTTCTTTTGACATATGGCAAGGATTAGAGCTACTATTACTGGTGGTAGAGGTGAGGTTGCTCTCGAGATAGTTGTTGAGGCCCCAGTTAGAGGTAGGGGGAGGGGTCGAGCTAGAGGTTGTGCTCGTGGAGTGACGTCAGTGAGGGGATGTGCTCGAGGAGCGGCACTAGTTATAGGGTAGGCTATAGGGGCTTCTCCAGAGCCACAAATCGAGGTTAATGAGGATCGAGGCTCTTGCAAAGCCCACAACTATACCTTTACTTTAGGACACCCTATTGAGGATGATGGGTATGCTTGAAAACCTTACTCATGGGCGAGGTGGTACGGTAGGCACACAGGGAGTTTCTTAACTGAGAGTGGAAGAACAGACTTCAGGGCAGCATCAGGGTGTAGTTCATTAGGATTAGGTGTGTCAGCCCCCAGTGGTTCCTGTATCAGCTATTGGGGCACAATCCGTTCCAGAGGCGGTTCTAGCAGCAGATGATCAACTTAGTTATTAAAGATTTCAAAAGATGAGACCACCTCAATTTTAGGGTGGTAAGAACGAGGATTCTCATGAGTTTCTGACCTTGTGTCATGGGATGCTAGATGCAGTGGGGTTGGTTGATCAGTGTGGTGTCCGTTTTGTGGCACTTCAGCTGTGTGGATTAGCTAGGGAGTAGTAGGAGGACTTATGTGGGGTCTAGACCAGTTGGATCCCCTCTAGTGGATTGGGGTGTGTTTTCTAGTTCTTTTAAGGAGCGCTTTATTCCTTGGAGTGTGCGAGAGGAGAGTCGATTGAGGTTTGAGGACTTAAGATAGGGTGGTATGACTGTTAGTGAGTATGAAGCTCATTTTTGTCAGTTATCCTGACATGCCTTAGTTATGATTTTTAATGAGGGGGAGAGAGTCTTTAGATTTTTGAGGGGTTTGAACTTCTCGATTAGATCCTATGTATTTAGAGCAGCTTGTGAGGGGGCTTCTTTTTAGTCTATTGTGAGCACTGCCAAGGATGCAGAGTTGCTGGTTCGAGAAGAGTTCGGAGACCCTATGAGGGCTTGTATTACGGGTCAATTTTCTAGTACTTTATCAGGAGGTAGGGGTTCTCATAGTAGTGGTGGATCTTTCAGGCGACATGGTTTTGTGCATGCGTCTATGCCAGTAGCTGAGGGTGGGCAGATGTCTCGAGGGTCCTATAGTTCTACCCGTGGTGGCTATGGTAGTTCTTTTGGTGGACAACAGTCTTCTACACTGAGTTCTTGTTTTGGTTGTGGGGATTCAGGATATTTGATTCGATAGTGTCCCTTTTAGACTCATTTTGTACCTCATTGTACTAATTCTAGTAGCTCCAGTTAGAGGTTCGGCTCTATCGGCCAGGGGTCGGGGCAGGGGTCAAACTACTATAGGTGACAGGACTCCATGTAGTGGTACTTTGGTTCCATGTGGTGGAGATTGAGGTGTAGTTCACATCGGGGGTGGCAGAGGAGCTCTGTGTTATGCGTTTCCTGGAAGACCCGAGGTAGAGGCTTCAGATGACAGTTATTACAGGTGTTGTTTCAGTCTGTCATCGGCCTGCATCTGTGTTATTTGATCTCGTATCTACCTACTCTTATGTGTCTATATACTTTTCGTCTGGGTTTGAGTTATTGTGTGATCGGATGTTCAGTTCCTGTGTATGTTTCTACATCAGTAGGTAAACCTTTAGTGGTGGATCGTGTGTATCGATCCTGTCTTGTTTCTTTGGCTGGGTATGATACTTGGGTGGATATGATCATTCTGGATATGGTAGACTTTGATTTTATCTTGGGGATGGATTGACTTTCTCCTTATCATGCTATTGTTGATTACTACGCAAAAACTGTGACCTTAGCTATGCCCGGTGTACCAAAGATTGAATGGAAGGGTGATAGTGGTTCTTATCCTAGCAATGTTATCTCCTACATTCGTGCCCAGAAATTAATTGATAGGGGTTGTTTGTCTTACTTGGCTTTCATTTGAGATACTAGTATTGGACCACCTTCTTTAGAGTTTATCCCTGTGGTTTAGGAGTTTGTCGATGTGTTTTCCACTGACCTTCCAGGTGTTCCACCCGATAGGGATATTGACTTTTCTATTGACCTAGAGCCAGGCACTAAGCCTATTTGTATTCCTCCGTATAGAATGGCTCCAGCTGTGTTGAAGGAATTGAAGGAGCAATTTCAAGACTTCTTGAGCAAGGGATTTATTCGCCCTAGTGTGTCACCTTGGGGTGCTTCTCCAGAGCCACAAATAGAGGTTAATGAGGATCGAGACCTTCCAAAGCCCACAACTACACCTTTACTTTAGAACACCCTATTAAAGATGATGGGTATGCTGGATAACCTCACTCAGGGTTGAGGTGGTACAGTAGGCACACAGGCCCAGTCTTGTTTGTGAAAAAAAAAGGTAGGTCTATTAAGAACAAGTACCCTCTTCCCCGTATTGATGACTTTTTTGATCAGCTTTAGGGAGTGGTTGTGTTTTCTAAGATTGACTTGAGTTTTGGTTATCATCAGTTGAGGATTAGGTCATCGGATATTCCTACGATAGCTTTTCAAACTCGTTATGGCTTCTATGAATTTTTGGTAATGTCCTTTGGGTTGACTAATGCCCTTGCAGTATTCATGGAGTTGATGAATAGGTTGTTTCATCTATTCTTAGATTCTTTTGTTATAGTATTCATTGATGACATCTTGGTGTATTCTAAGACTGAGGCTGATCATGTTCGTCACTTGAGGATAGTGTTCTTGAGGTTGAGGGAGGAAAAGTTATATGCAAAATTCTTTAAGTGTGAGTTTTGGCTTGATTTGGTGGTATTCTTAGGGCATGTGGTGTCTAAAGAGGGGATTAGAGTAGATCTGGCTAAGGTTGAGGTAGTTAGAGGTTTGTCGAGGCCTACTTTAGCTATTGAGATTCGTAGTTTTGTGGGGTTAGCTGGGTATTATTGGCGGTTTATTCTGGGTTTTTCTTCCATTGCGGTCCTGTTGACTAGGTTAACTCAGAAGAATATAGTCTTTCATTGGTCTGATGAGTGTGTGGCGAGCTTCCAAAAGGTCAAGACTTTGTTGACTTTAGCTCCTATTTTGACGCTACCTGAGGCTGGTGTGGACTTTATGGTGTATTGTGATGCTTCAGGAGTTGGTTTAGGTGGTGTGTTGTTGCAAAAAGGGGAATGTTCTTGCCTATGTTTCTAGACAGTTGAAGGTTCATGAGAAGAACTACCCTACTCATGACTTAGAGTTAGCGGTTGTGGTTTTTGTGCTTAGGCTATGCTGTCATTACTTATATGGTGTGCATTGTGAGGTCTTCACTGATCATAGGAGTCTTCAGTATATTTTTAGTCAAAATGATCTGAACTTGAGGCAATGTAGGTGGATGGAGTTGTTAAAGGCCTATTATTTGACCATCTTATACTATCCAAGGAAGGCTAATGTGGTGGTCAGATGCCTTGAGTAGAAAGACTTGTAGCATGAGGCAGTCTAGCTGTCATTCGAGTTGAGGTGCGACCTTTGGCCAGGGATGTTCAGTGTCTAACTAATGGCTTAGTGAGGTTACAACTTTTTGATAAGGGTGGTATACTTGCCTTCGTAGAGGCTCGTTCTTTCTTGATAGACCAGATTCACAAGTGCCAGTTGAGGATGAGAGATTGGGTATCACCAGAGACAAATTGATCAGGAGAGATGCTAAGGAAATAGTGCTTGATCCTGATGGTGTTTTGAGGATTGCAGGTCGATTTTGTGTACCTAAGGTGGCTGACTTGATTAGATCGATTCTTAAGGAGGCCCATTATACTTGTTATTCCATTCATCCAGGGGTAACAAAGATGTATCATGACCTGACTCAGAATTACTGGTGGTATGACATGAAAAAGGACATTTCAGATTTTGTGTCAAAGTATTTAACTTGTCAGCAGGTTAAGTACGAGCACCAACGACCTGGAGGTGAGTTTTAAAGGATACCTATTCCTATGTGGAAGTGGGAGCACATCACCATGAATTTTGTGGTGGGTTTGCCCACTACTGTGGCTGGTTATGACTCCATATGGGTGGTTGTGGATCGACTAACTAAGTCTACCCATTTCATTCCTATTAAGGTCGGGTATACAGTGGAGAAGTTAGCTAGGGTTTACATCAGTCAGATAGATTGCATGGTGTGCCTATTTCTATCATTTCTGACTGAGGTTCAGTCTTCACTTTATATTTTTGGAGGGCCTTGCAGTATGGTCTAGGTACTCAGTTGGATATGAGTTCAGCCTTTCACCCTCAGACAAATAGACAGTATGAGTGGACTATTCAAGTGCTGGAGGACATACTTCGAGCATGTGTGATTGATTTTGGTTCTTACTAGGATCAATATTTGCCCTTAGCAGAGTTTTTCTACAATAATAGTTATCACTCTATCATTCAGATGGCTCCATTCGAGGCTTTGTATGGTAGACAATGTAGGTCTCCGATTGGTTGGTTTGATTCCGCTAAGATGGACTCATTAGATGTAAACTTTCTCAGGGATACTATGGAGCAGGTCCGTATGATTCACGATAGGTTGTTGACCACTCAGAGTCGACGAAAAAGTTATGCAGATAAGAGAGTTTGAGCCATAGAGTTTATAGTAGGTGATCATGTTTGGCTTAGAGTGTCACTTATAGAGGGTATTATGCGGTTCGGTAAAAAAGAAAAACTTAGCCCTTGATTCATTGGCCCATTTGAGATTTTGGAGCGAGTTGGAGTGGTGGCCCATAGATTAGCTTTGCACCTACCTTATCATCCATGCATCTTGTGTTTCACTTCTCCATGATCCGAAAGTATGTGCTCGATGAGTCTCATATACTCTCGTTTGATTTGGTGGCCTTGAGTCCAGATTTGTCATTTGAAGAGGAGCCTATTGCTATTTTGGATAGACTGGTTCACAAGCTTAGAAATAAAGAGATAGCTTCTGTGAAGGTGCAATGGAAGAACCATCCAGTTACAGTGGCGACTTGAGAGATGGAGTCCGATATGCGTGCTAAATATCCTCATCTTTTCAAAACTTCATGTACTTTCTTCTACCTTATGTTCGAGGATGAACTGATTTTTTAGTGGTGGATAATGTAACGACCCGATAGGCTATTTTGAGAACTTGTCCTCTTATTCTTTTTCTTAAAACGTCCTTCTCGTAAAATTTTTAGTGGGTATTTCAAATTATTCAGTAACTAAGACTACGTATTATTTTTGCATAACTTGGGAAATTAATATCTTGGGGGGGGAGGGAGGGGGACAAGACTTGTTGAATTTTGATCATTACTTCCACTTAAGAAAATCTTTTAGCAGACAAAAAAGTAATGGCAGCATTAAGTGGAATCCACGGCTTTTGCACCTGCATTGTTATAAAGATTCGTTGCTAATTGATAAGGAGACAACCTTGAGTGGAGATGGTCACTATAAATTAAACACTATATCTTGTAATTATTATTCCCATTATGAGAATTATTTAATGGTTGCATTACAAGATTAGGATAGTATATATATACCTATCTCCTTAATACTTCATAATCAAGTTAGAAAAGAGAGGACAAAGAGAGGGGGATCTGGAAATGAAGTGACGATGTGAGGCAGCATAATTTTTGGTTCTTTGTTTGGACGAACTTATTACTTAGTTGTATGTATAGCTTCGGATAGGTATATAAATGTATATGTTTATGTATTAATATTAGGGGTTTGTATTACATGAATAACTATTAGAACTATATTATTTAAAGGATTTAATGTTAAATCCTAGACATGAAATTTTGAAAATTTACTATGGAATTCAATTTTTCGGTGGAAAATCTTAAATTTTATCCTTTGTTGTTAGGATTTGGGTGGTCTGTATAGTCATGGTTATATATGTGTATGGTCTGTAATTGCTTCCTTATAATTTGAGAAAGTGGGGAGAATAGTGAATTGTTGAGGACCTGGAGATATGTTTACATTAAAGCATGAAGTATTGAATTGTGGAATAGAAATATGGGTAGAAGAATTATTAGTAAATAATGTGGGTTTGGTGGTGGTTTGGTAATTATTGTTATATATATATATATATATATATATATCAAGATTAATGAAAAATAATTTGTTAAGGATGGACAAAGTGGGGTAATATTATTGACTATTGGGCTGTTGAGACATATAGTGGCTACTGCCACGTTTTAATTATTGTTATTTCTTACTTGGTATATTATGCTTTAAATTTAGACATTGAAAGATAAACATTAGGTGAATTATATTATGTGAATTTTCTTAAATGTAGAGAAATAAAGACTTAATTCTAGGCAAAACTTTGTAATGTTCGTAGAATTCTCAAATTATCCTTTCTCCTACGTGTGATACATGAAATATTTTAATATTATAAAAAATGGGGTGACTAAGATATGAATTGAGTTGTTGTGCTACTCGAATTAAAAAATGTGATTAAGTGATGAGAACTCTATATTTTTAAGATATAATGTTGTGGTTGGTGATTATGAGTGGATTTATTCATCTCATGTCATACATATTTGCATCGGTTCTGGATATGGATATGAGTTAGATGATAACAATTGGGGCTGAGGTCTTTACCGGCCGAGAATAATGCCGAGGTCTTTGCCGATGAAATTATGATGTTGAAATATTTACTTGTGATATTGTGACACCCAGGTCTTTGCCGACGAATTATGATGTTGAAATCTTTTGTGATGCCGAGATCTTTGCCGGCGATAATATTATGCCGAGGTCTTTACCGGCGATGATGGAGGACGATTGGGACGAAAGGAGTTTGTGTATTCTATTAGACTTACTTTGTTTTGTTAGTTGACTTGTTGGTATCACGTTGTATTTGGTACTCACCCCTTGTTTCTACACTTGTGTAGGTTGTGAGCCCAGACTGTGAATAGTAGTTTCCTTGATTATCCGAGGCTTCCCAAGAGACTTAGAAAGGTAACTGTTGTCATCTGGCTGACACTCTTGTTCTTATTTCTTCTGTGCTTTGTTCTACTCGAGAAGAAAGACAGTTTGGACTTATATTTCTTTGATTTTCTGTATTTCTAGTGACTTGTATACATGACAACAAATCCTTGGGTGGTATTTAAGTTTATGAAAATTTTCAGCTTTAGTTATATACTCTATTTAATTACTTCCGCACGTTGTGTCTATTTTCCCATTGGGTTACGACTGACTTGTTCTGGTGGGTTTGAGCAAGTGCCATCACGTTTATTTTTGGGCCATGACAGTCACATGTTACACCGAATGATAATTTATATATTATTTACAAAAGTCATAACGTACAAATACCAAGGCCTTAGCTAGAGAGAGAATTTGCTATTCATACGAACATGTACTATATACATTCATCCTCTCTATCAAATGTATTTGTATTCAATCAAAGAGAGAATGAATACAAAATATAATTGATAAAATTTTTTTATACAAAATATAGTCTAATTCTGTAGCCAATCTAAATTAGAAACAATTGATACAAAATAAATACATAATACACTTCAAAATAATACAGAATACAATTTTCTCCTCTCTCTCTCTCTCTCTCCCCCTCTTAATATGTATTCACTTTGACACAAATCAATTTGCTTTTGAATTTTTTTCTAAAAATATTAATATTTTTCTATTATATTATATATTAAACGAATTATAGTTATAGAGTCATATTTAATGCTAAAATGTTGTTATTTTGATAAATTCCTCTTTAATCAATTCAAAATATTGAAGAAAACTACACTTTTATGTGAGCCCAAACAAAATTTGTTACTTTCAAAATTAATTTCAAATCAAATGGTCAAATTTCCAACTATCAAAATTCAGAAAATTAAAATTTTGATTTTAACTCTAACTCTTCTAGTTAATTCACTCTCATATCACTATGAATCATATCAGTCTCAAACAGAGCATGAGGGAAAATAATGAAACAATGTGAACCATGAGATGCAAAACTTCTTCATGAAAGTCTAAATAATAGGTGATTTAATGACAGCTAAGCTGAGTAAAGATGCATTGTATGTCACATCTGTTTCAACTTCAATATAGTGCTGCACTAGAAATTTGACCATTTGATTTGAAATTAATCTTGAAATTGTTGAAGAAGGAAAGAGGGAAGAAAGAAAACACATATTAGAGGTAAGGGAGAAAAAGATGATCAGTTATGGATATTTTAGTTGGGTCTGGATATGGAGCTATTGATATGAGTCAAAATGGGTAGGGATAAATTCAATGGGTTAGTATTCACAGTGAATACAAAATAAAATGAGATATCGAACTATATAGTAAGCAATCTGAAAACATATAAGATACATATAAACATTATTATAAATAAGTGATAGTTCTTCATCGATTTAAATCAAAACAAAAGTGAATGAGTTTATCATTGAAAATTCAAAATCCGATGAGTGAAAATTCAGATCACTGGATTAATTTTGGCAATATACAATTCAAATAATTAATATGTAGCGACGAAAATAAACTTAATTGAATATCTTACAGATTTTGTATATACTTTTGCAAAAATTAAAATTAATTTTTTTTGGATGATTTTTGATAAACCGGTGAGAATTGTGTTTTTCATTTTGAGAAAGCCACCTTAGGAAAGGCTTTCTAATAAAATATAATAACCATAAATTAATGGATTGTTTCTATTTAAAAAGACTAAAATTTCAGCCTTCCTTCAATTACCTTTGTATAGAATTTGTATAAATTGGTTCCATTTAGCCGAAATATACAAATAGTGAGTCATGATTATAATTATGAAATATAATTACTTAAATTATAACTATTTTGGCCTATTAAGTTTCAACAGTAAGTTGTTTATGAAAATTCCTTATTCTTCTTCACTATTCCTCAACTACGTAGTGATACCACTATATATAAATATATATTTCATGTGAATATCTGCGATACCCTTGAAAATACTAAGTCGTGAAATTAAAAAAGCTAGTTTTTAGAGGGAAAATTGCACTAAAATGCACATATAATTACTATGATTTCGTCATCATTAAAAAGAGAATATGTTGAGCTATAATCTATGCTATATTCATTGGTCCATAAGCTATGCTACATATGAAGTTTTAATGAATAAGAAGCATAACACGTGAAAATCGAATGCTAAACATGTCTCAGATAAGGACCCATAGTGTTTCCTGAAGATATTGTGTAGGTGAAGACTAAGTAAGAAATCAAGATGAAAATATTATTTTCTCCGTATAAAAAAGAATGATCTACTTTTATTTTTGTTTTGTTTAAATAAAAAAATGAACTATTTTTTTTAACAAAACTTTAATTTCAACTTTTTCATGTGACATGTTTTAAACTACAAGATTAAAGGACATTTTGTTACATTTAACATAACAATAATTTAGCACGACAAGATTAAAAGTTTTCTTTATTTTCTTAAACTCCGTACCAGCCAAGCTGACACGTGAAATGGATTAGGTTCTTGGATTATTCTTGAACTTATTCTTGTTAGTAGGGATGACAATGGAGCGGGTGCGGGGGTGCGGGGTGGGTTGAGCTCAACCCGCAAAAATTTTAAACCGCCCCGCCCCGCATAATTACTTTTTTCATTTTCAACCCGCCTCGCCCCGCCCCGGATAGACCCACCCCGCTTAAAGTTTAAACTTCTTTTATTTTTTAATTGAATTTAGTTTTTTTCCCGCTAATTAACGTCTCAACAACTAATTAACTATTTTTAGTTGACATTTTACCAATTGTTTCTTAATCGTTACTTAAAAGTTTCTAATTAACATTTTAACAACTAACAATTACCGGACATGTCTAGTTTAAATTTTAGGGAAAAAATTAAATTAAAGTCGATGTTTAATATAAAAAGTTTATATCTTTAATTTTTTACTAATTACAAAATTTTAATTTCTTTAAATTCATATTTGATTTTTTAAACCCGCAACCCGCCCCGCCCCACATTAGTTTTAAAAATAGCTACTTTAACCTGCCCTGCACCTGCATAACTCTAAATCCACCCACCCCGCATAGCTCTAAACCCGCCCCGCCTTGCCCCGCCTTGTTGCCATCCTACTTGTTGGATTTGAAGAACAAGAAACGACCATTTCTACTCCTATATAAGGCATTATAGAGATGTTGCTAAAGAAGAGAGAATATAAGAGACTGAAACATCTAAAGAGAGAATATATTCAAAGTATCTTCTTAAGAGATAGAGAGTCAACTAGCAACGTGAAGAAGAACCTATTCCTATCAAGATTATTCATACAGTTTTTAGTTATCTAGTTTGATTCTTTCTTCTTAAATTGTAAATTTTTTACATTCATAAAGTATTTGTATTAGGTGTTTAATCCATGTGTTGTATGAGCTTCCGTTACACGAGATAGAAACTTGAAAGGGGCAGTTGTAGGTGTGGCAAAATTAAATAAAACCTATCACACCCGTTGAAGTTTAACTAGCCCATTTAGTAGCTCAACTCAATTCATTTAAATTGAGTTGATATGCAACGCGAATTGACTCGAGAGAGATGTCAAAATTATTTTGGAATATTTTTTTTTCAAAATTGATATGTTTTATATAATCAGAATAAAGAAAAATATAATCTAATTAAGTACTGAAATATTGAAAAAGAACAAATAATATAAGTAAAACTTAATAAAAGTTGGGCCGGATTAGATCTTGACTCACTCTATAACCAATTACTCAACCCGTTTTGATCCAACCCATATTAATCCAAGAAAATTTGGATTGGGTTGGGCCGGGTCTTGCTCCGCTTGTTATCTTGATCCATTATATCCTACTCAAATTTGATCCAACCCGCCCGGGGCAGTTGTAACCATAAAATTTGCTCACATTTTAGTGAAAATTGATGGAAAATCTTATTGGGATATGATGATTTTTGATTCAGGGGAGCGAGGAGATTTTTAAGTAAAATTCTCACGCTAAGTCTTATTCTAAATCACTTCTTGATTAGTAATTGAATAATTTGATTTTTCAATACATAAAATAACATAATTTTTTAGCTTAGACTGATCGATGGGCATGTAATCTATCTTATAGAAAAGTTACTTGGAGTAGGAATTGGTTAGGGTAATTGGTAACTACTTCTAGATGCGTATAAAATATTTTCCTCACGAGTAGTGCAATAGGTTTTAAAGTGGTTTAAATGGTTATGGTAGCCTTATACCACTAAAAAGTTACTATTTTTTAATTAAATTTTCTTATAAAAGAATGCTGTGTAGTTACTCGCTCATATCTTGATTGAATCAGTGAGAAATCGATAAAACAATTTACATCGACAGTATAGTATGAGAACAACTTGTCAATAGATCAATTAATAGTTGAAAAAGTGGAGCATTTTTATTTTATTTTGCCAACTTTAAGCAAATGGAGAAAGAATGTGATATATGAAGAATTTTAATAAAAATTTATTTTCACCATCCATTCTCTCAGTAAACTTGTTCAGTGAGAATGGAGTGGGAGAATCTTGTTTTATAACATAAAATACTCGTTAATTCATGATGTAAAAAACTTCTATTTCTATTGGTGTTAAACATAAGTCTTTCATTTTCATCAAAATCTTTAATTGGATGCTTAGATTCTTCCATTGGAGCATATTGAGAGAAAAAAAACCAAATTCCCCTTGTTTTCTTTTGCTACATTCATGGAAAAAGCATAGTATGAGAACAACTTGCAAATATAACTAATGGTTGAAAAAGTGGAGCATTTTATTTTGCTTTGCCAACTTTAAGCAAATGGAGCAAGAATGTAATATATCATGAAGAGTATATAATATTTTGACTCCTTTTTAGTATATGAAGAGTATCTATTATATACTGCATGGTAGTGCAGATTTTGGAATAAGTTCTCAAAATTACTGCCACTGGAAAATTGATTTACTAAATTCCAGAAATGTTGATTAGACGGAAGTTTAGTGGAGCATGCATTATATATTTATACCAATTACCACATGACATATATAAATAGTGATTTGCTCGTTGGAGAAACTCAAGAATCAATGCTTGTGTTATAAAGACTAATTACTTACTCCCTCCGTTTACTTTTACTAATCACTATTTTATTTATCGAAGTCAAACTACATGAACTTTGACCAATATTATAAAATGTGTTTTTTCATCATATTAAAATGAGAACGATTGTTACTTATAACATTTTTTCTGTAGTTTTCAACCATCTAAATAGATTTTAAATAGTAAATTTAGCTACTTCAATTTAACTTTGAAATTTAGTCAAGTTAACCCCGAAAAAAAATAACAAGTAAAAATGAACAGCGGAAGTTCTGGACGAAGCAAACATAAGGGAGGAGGAACTTACAACATTTTATTAAGATGCCTCCACACAAGGGAAAGGCTATTAAAGTGGAGGATAATTGATTATCCAGCATGTTTAATTTTCTGTGTAATGAACAATCTGAGAGTATACATTTTTCTTTTCCAATGTACATATGTTGTTACCATTTGGTCCAAGCTGTTATAGTGAATGGGAATAGACAGACAAAAGTTTATTTGGACACAAGAATTTGAATGGGCACATGATCAAGTACAGAGCAATGGAGTTGTTGATGCCATTTATAAAATAACCTTAGCTGCCAGTGTTTACTACATGTGGATTGAGAGAAATAATAGGGTGTTCAAGACGAACAACAACATACCTAGTGAAATCCCACAAGTGGGGTCTGGGAATAGGGTGTTCAAGACGATGAAAATTGAATTGAACATCCAACAAGTCGTGTACAGTGGATCATATCAAGCATGCTTAATATAGGAGCTATTACAAGACTCAATTTTTATCCCTGAGAATGGAAAAATTACCAGAGAGACACTTTATATAATAGTTGAATGATTGATAGTTTAAATGTTTTGATAAGTATTTGATGATAGTTCAAGTAAAAAATATATACGTCTAATAATGTTGATACAAAACTCAAAACACCAGGACACTATAAGTGTGTTTTTTTGTCGTCCACTTTTTATTTTATAGAACTTTAAACCTATACATAAGATTTTAACCTAATTTATTTGATCTAGATAAACTTGTAATTTATGCACTATTGACATGGTCGGTAGGAAAAATATTTTTCGTAAATAAGTGTAATACCCCATACTATTCTAATTGAGATTTAACTTGACCTAAAATAAAAGAGAAATTTTAAAAATATATATCGTTATGAACCAAGTTCGCATCACGGACTTGAGCAAAGACTTTTATCAGTAAAAAAATGAGAAAATAAAATTTTGAGACAGTGAAGTTTGCGATAAGTCTGCGTCACTGACATTTTTTCCGGCAAAACTAAAGTTGGGGACTAGGCCCGCGAGGTGGACTTGGGAGCCAAATTTTGCCAGTCACCCATTGAGGGGCTTTCCAGTCTTTTCTCCATTTCTTCCCACACTACATTTTGATACCTAAATCCATCCTTTATCAGCACTCAAAGAGATTTATCTCTCATTAACACTTAAAATCTTTTGGAAACAAGAATTAAAGAGAAGAGGAGAAGTTAGCGTTTAAGAATTTCAAGCCTAATTTTCTATTTTTGCTTAACAAATCTTCATCCAGATATTTAGAACTATCATAACATTGGATTGAGTCGTTCACATTCCCTACGACTACTTTGAGTTGAGTTGAGTTGAGTTTATAGTTTGAGTTTCCAGTTCGATGATAGTTGTTGGTTAGAGAATCTCCCTAGTAATAAATGATTTGATTTGGCTAAGTTGCATATTATCGTGTCTATTTTATAGTACTGTCCATTTTCAAACTTGCATGCTTTATCAAGTTGAGTTGGTTTTCTAAGTTGAGTATGCCACTGTTCTAGCTATTTTACATACTGTACATTTCACGTCCTGATGACATTTGGCGTTTCACCATTTTGTGATGTGGATAAAGGTGCTAGAGATCATCAACACACGCTCGGTTGAAGATCCATTCCAGATAGTGGTGAGACCTCCTTGCTTTTCAGTGGAATCATATTCACTTCATTCATTGCTTGAGTAGTTTTTTTAGGTAGTTATAGGCTTGCTATCAATACCTTCTTGATAGTTGGTAGAGATTTCATAGACATAGATTGAGTAGATTGGAGTTTGTTTTTGCAAAAATTATTTTGTATGAGATTGAGTTGACTTTTGAGTGTTTTTTTTTTAAATTGTTCATCATCGAGTATGTATTGATTGTTTGTCCACTTGAATATCTCTTATTTACTGATTTTAGTCTTTCGATGATTGAATGAGTGATCGGATTACGTGGTTCTTTTAGAGGCCAACAATAATTTTCAAGTGCAGGCCACATCTAGAGTATCCTTTCGAAGCATGACAATAAGTAGGTATGCTATTTATTTTTTTGTGTTCAGTATGTATGCAAAAAGTATTATTCTAAAACTTATATTTATTATCTAGACAAATATTATTAAAGGTAAGAGTTAGGCGGGAGGCGGGGTTAGAGGGTGAAGCTGTGCTTTGAATGGGGGATGAAAAAGACACGATATCAATCTAAAATGATATTTGTAGAATTTGTTTTCCATACTTAAAAAAAGTCACTTTCCCTTTTTAAGCGACTTATTTTTCCTATTATATAAAAAATACTTTTAAAAATTTTTTAATTAAATAAATATATAAAAGTCAAAAAAGTATTTTTCAAACAACATTTTTCTCCCTGGCGAATACACCCTACGTCATCCTCCGTAGATGAGAATACATTGGTGGACAACTTGGCAAATTTCGTATATGGCCATTCATTTTTTTTTTGATTTGCACCGGGTGTCCGAATCTCTTAGAGCCCCACTAATTTCGGTGATGCACAGGCCCTCGGCAAGGAATGTCTCATTGTTTGCACCCAGTGAGTTTCGATCTTGAAACCTTAAAAGGGAGCAAACTCCAAGGCTCAGGTCTATTACCACAAGGGCAACCCCCGAGGATTGCCGTTCATTTTTGTGGACCAAAACATGCATTATTTTCTTTTATTGGGGTGATAGTGAGATTTAAATTTAGGATATCTCTCGTGCTATTTTAACACGATTTGAACAATATGATCATCAAATCTAAAAATTAAAATTGTTAGAGGGACTATAATTATAATTTTTCACACACGATTTATATTGTTTTATCTATTGACACAGTATATATTTTGTTCTGAAGAAATGAGATCTCTTGAATATTTATAAATTGAATAGAAAAAACAATCTTCTCAAATATGTACATCACAAAAAATGAAGATCTCTTATAAAAAGGATATAATAATCAACAAAATTAATTCTTGTGATATTTCGTTTCATGTTTTCCTCATTTGTGAAGTGAAAAATTCCTCCATAGATGAAAAACAATAAGGAAGAACTAAAATAATAATGCCAACTTCAATTAATTGAGATTCAAATAAGAATACATTCTTTAATTTGAACTAGTGCACACATCTTCACAACACAAATGGAGTAGCTATTACATTTAAGATTATTCTATCTACTAGCTAATTATTAAGAGATCACTATCATGACCAAATAACATTTTATGAACACATAATCATTATAGACTACAACTTCTTCCACCCAACGATTTATTTCCTTGTTCATAGGAGTACCAATATAATTAGTTAATATTAATACAAACTTTTCTTGAAATCTTAATTACTTTTCAAGCAGACATGTAAGGCTTGATGAGTTGAATAAGGGAGCCTTTAAGGTGAAGTGACATGACTTCATTAGTAGAACCAACCAATTTTCCCCCAATAAAAACCACAGGCAACAATGAATTATTGACACCCATCCTCATTAGGGCTTTTTCCATTTCTTTTCCTTCAGGATCATGGTCAATTTCACTAACACATGGAATTACACCAAGATCTTGAAATAATATACTCACGGAATAACTCAAGCAACATGTACTCTTGCTAAAGATCACCACTCCATGTTCTCTAGTCATTCTTTGTACCTTGTCCATTTTTTTTTTGACAGGTTATATGAAGCAACTAGCCAAAAAATGAGCTAGAGAAATAAAAGGGGGTTTTATTTCCCAAGCTCAAAGATGGATATAGGCTAGGTTGCTTGAAAATGGAGATGGTCATGGTGAGTCTATTTATAGTTATAAATGAAATAAAAGAAAAACAATATTTCAGAAGATTGGGAGCTTTATTTAGATTCTTTGAAAGTTTAACTGGATTGCAACTCTACAAAAGTAATGTTATGAAAAAAAAGGAGATCCTACTACCACTATTTTGTTCTACATATATTGGCAAGTTGGACGAACATATATTCTATGTGGACGTCATGCATGCACGTTTAAATGGAATTTAAGCTATGTATACTACCAATATAAAAGATACTTGTACATTAATTTCATATTTATTGGCAATTAATCATGTTTTATTACCGAAATATGCTGACATTTTGTACTAACTCTTGCCAAAAGTATTTAGAAGTTTACGACCGAACACACTGTGAAACGTCATCCAAAATTCACTTTTTAAATATATTTAAAAATGTATGATCAAACACATGGTGAATTTCATCCAAAAATCACTTGTCGAAAGATATTTAAAAATCTATGATCAATAGATGGTAAAACTTTATTCAAAAATCACTTGCCAAAAGTACTTAAAACTGTTAGGGACCGCGCACACCCTCACCCTAACCCCGCATTAATATGATATTATCCGCTTTGGGCCAAGCCCTCACAGATTTATTTTTGGGCATCTCCCAAAAGGTCTCATACTAATGGGTTGGGTTGAACCTATTTAAATAGGTTCTACTTGTTCTCTCCTCACCAATGTGGGATAAGTTTGTATACCCAACAAACCTCCTCTCAAACCCGGACCACACAATCTCATGACCTCCCCTTCAACGATTATCGATTTCAGATCTGCCACCATCTTGTACCGCCGCAGCAACCCGCAGGACACGCCGTCCGACCACCTTTTTGTCTTGCCGGGAAGACTTTCGACACAAAGCGTTACCGCAGATCTCCACGTTTGCACCATCTGATCTGCCAAATCATCTTGTACCGCCATTATCACTCAACAGGACATGCCATTTGTACCATCACTTGACAGGAAGACTTTCGACAAATCTGATTATGTTCATACCGAGAACTCCGCGCTCGTCGGTCTATCACTCCGTTCCTCCGAACCTTGGCTCTAATACCACTTGTTAGGGACCGCTTGCACCCTCACCTCGATCTCGCATTAGTATGATATTGTCCGCTTTGGGCCAAGCCCTCACTGATTTATTTTTGGGCATCTCCCAAAAGGCCTCATACTAATGGGTTGGGTCGAACCTATTTAAATAAGTTCTACTGGTTCTCTCCTCACCAATGTGGGATGGGTTTGTATACCCAACAAACCTCCCCTCAAACCTGGACCACACAATCTCGTGACTTCCCCTTCAACGATTATCGATTTCAGATTTGCCACTATCTTGTACCGCCGCAACAACCCGCAGGACTCGCCGCCCGACCACCTTTTTTTCTTGCCGGAAAGACTTTTGACACAAAACATTACCGCAGACCTCCACATCGCTAGGTTGCACCATCTAATCTGCCAAATCATCTTGTACCGTCGTTATCACTCAACAGGACACGCCGCCTGTACCATCACTTGACAGGAAGACTTTCGATACAAGGCACCCTTGCAGATTTAAATTTGATTATGTTCATACCGAGAACTCCGCGCTCATCGGTCCATCACTCCGTTCCTTCGAACCTTGGCTCTGATACCACTTGTTAGGGACCGCGCGCACCCTCACCCCAACGGGAGCCTTTAAGGTGAAGTGACATGACTTCATTAGTAGAACCAACCAATTTTCCCCCAATAAAAACCACAGGCAACAAGGATAAAACTGAAGAAAATTTGTCCGCTTTGGGCCAAGCCCTCACGGATTTGTTTTTGGGCATCTCCCAAAAGGCCTCATACTAATGGGTTAGGTTGAAACTATTTAAATAGGTTCTACTTGTTCTCTCCTCACCAACGTGGGATGGGTTTGTATACCCAACAAAAACATGGTCAAACACATGGTGAAACTTAATCCAAAAATCACTTGCTAAAAATATTTGAAAATCTTTGGTCAAACATATGATGAAATTTGATTTTTTATTTCTAATAAAATCTTTGATTGGATGCTTAGATTCTTTCATTGGCGTGTATTGGAAAAGACAAAAAATAAATTTCCCTTGTTTTCTTTTGCTATGTTCATGTAAAAAGGAATTTACATTGACAGTATAGTATGAGAACAACTTGCCAATAGAATTAATAGTTGAAAAAGGTGGAGCATTTTATTTTGCTTTGCCAACTTTAAGCAAATGGAGCAAGAATGTAATACATCATGAAGAGTATATAATATTTTTGACTCCTTTTTAATATGTGAAGAGTATATATAATATACTGCATGGTAGTGCAGATTTTGGAATAAGTTCTCAAAATTAATGCCACTGGAAAATTTGATAAATTAACCTAATTCCACCAATAGTGATTAGTGGAGCATGCATTATTTATTTATAACACCAAGTACCAGATGATATGTATTAATAGTGATTTGTTCTTTGGAGAATCTCAAGAATTACTGCTTGTGTTATAAAGACATACTCCCTCCGTCCCAAATTAACTTAATTTTTGAGGTTTTTTATGATGTTCAAAATAATTGAATTGTTCAAACTTTAAGATGAATGTTTGAAACTTTTTCATATTTGTCTTTTTATTTATTAAATTATATTTTCTAGGAGATAAATTACACATATATTTATGACTTTACAAAAGATAATAGTGGAAAATATGACTTAAGTTTTGTCTTTAAATGTGTTGAGTATTTGTCCTAAGTTTATTACCGAGGTTTTCCTTTTAGGAAAATGAAAACTGGAATTCCCCATATTCGGCTAGCCCTTTTTCTTATAGAAAAAGGTTTATGACTTTGCAATTATAGGCTCATTTCTTCTAGTTAGTGGCATTGACAATGTAGTCGAATAGAGGATTTGAGAGTTTGATGTGGGGGAGATACATGTGTGTGTGAAGCTCTTTATATTCTGAATGAATTGATGAAGTTATTTCTCGCGATATTATGTATTATCTTTTATATAGAGGATTACTCATCTCCTCTTTGTGGATGTAGGTCGGTTGACAGAACCACGTTAAATTACTAGTAGGCTAATTAGTAACAACATTTTGACTAGTCATGAACTGTGAAGGAATATGAAAGAGGGTAACATGGAGGTGTATGCTTAAGGTTGGTAATTGATATGCAAAAAGCATATGATTCTCTTTGAATGGGTATTCCTAGAACAAATACTCAGAAGACTCAACTTTCATTCAAAGTTCATAACTTGGATTATGAAATGCCTATAATGGTAGGCCTACTAAACCATTTGATGCCAAAAGATGATTAAGACAGAGGGACCCTATGTCCACTTTTATCTTTGTTATTGCTATGAAGTATTTCTCCAAAATTCTCATGAGGCAAGAACAATAAACAGTTTGTCTACTATCTAAGATGCTGTAAAGATAACATGTTATTTTGTAACTACTATTTGATTGCTTTCAAGAGTTCTCTAAGATGTCAGGGCTTAGTTCCCAACAAATAAATGTTGTACTATTTTACCAAAGGTGAAATGTCTTTTGAATTTCTTGGTGTTCCACTTAGCAACAAAAGGCTGTCAATTACTCAATGTAACCCATTACTGGATAGAATGTTGTGAATATTCAATAGTTAGACCTATTTTCTATACAAATAAATTGGTCCTAAATTTTGTTTTCTACCTACAATAACATAGGTTCCCTAAAGTGGATATTTATTTTGAGACTTGCTGCCTACGCCTCCGCATAAGGGATAGGTTATTACAATGGAGGATAATTGATGATCACCCAACGTATCCTCTGCTTAGTGAACAACATGAGAGTATAGAACATTTATTTTTTCAATTTGCATATGATTCTTGTCATGCCCTAAGAAGGGTACCCTAGGCGTAGTCGGCATTCAGAAATTATTGTTGATCTCCAAATAAATTACTTGGTCCGAACACTCATTCAATCATTCAACGAAAGACTAATAGACTAACCAACTCAATAACTCAAGGACAGAATTATTTTAAAAATAGCAAATCAAATCAACTCAATATCATAAGAAATAGTTTAAAAGAAAATAAATCTCAAGAATAGAAACATCAATTCTACTCCATCACTGTCTATGAAGCCTCTATCCAAGTATCAAGAAAGTGTCAATGAAAGATCCATTACTACCTCAAAAAAACTACTCTAAAGGATAAAACTGAAGAAAATACTAGTTCCTCTTAATACGAGTACTCACCAAAAACTGGAAGTAGGATGATCTTTAACGATGCACCGATTGAGGATCTCTAACACCTATATCTATATTATAAAATGATGCAACATCAAATAACATCAGTATATGAAATGTACGGTATTAAAATAGTTGAAATGAAAAGCAGGCTCAAAAGTTACTTAACTCTAAAAAATAACTCATCTCAGAAAGCAATGTAAGTTTAAAAATAAAACTACGCTTTAGAGTAGACTCAATAATATGCAACTCAGTCAAATTATGTCATGTACTATCAGGGAGTTTCTCTTGTGATGATACAATATTTTGCACTACCGCTATCCCAGTTGTCCAATACATTGTGGGGCAAGGGACGATAATCAATCTCATTGGATCCACAATTAATCAAAGTTCTTTTTTGGAACAAGAGAAGCATAACGTCTATCCTACATTTTGTGATTGGGTATTTTTTGTATTATCTAGATAGATAGATAGATAGATAGATATAGAGAGAGAGAGAGAAATACTATAAAAGGTGGGAGTTAGATGGATAGATGTAGAGGTGGCAAATAGGTGGATTGGATCAATTTGGATGGATTGAACTAAAATGGATTGGATCATAATCCATTTATATAAAATATGGATTTGGTCAAATAATATGACTTGTGCAATATATATATATATATATATATATATATATATATATATATATAATCTAGACAAATACTATAAAAGGTGGGAGTTAGATGGGTAGACATAGAGGTGGCAAATGGGTGGATTGGATCAAAATTTGATGAATTGAATATGGATTGAGCTAAAATGGATTGGATCACAATCCATATATATATAATATGGGTAAATATGAATTTGGCCAAATATGATTTGGGTAAAAATGGTTCCAACCCACTTTATTCTCTTGAAGCCAAAAAGAGATTACTCAAAGCTATCTATGACCCCAACCCTACTCCCAAATAATTATTTTTTCATAATTTTTTTTAAATTTTTTCTACTTTAATACGCTATCACCCACCACTCCCACCCCACCCCCAACCCTCATCCCCACCCTACCCGCGCCTCTATCCGTCCCCTACACCACACTCTATCCCAATTAAAAAAAATCATCTCCTAGACCCACCGCACCTACCTCCAAATACTTTTTTTTAAAAATCAAAAAAGAAAGTTAATTTTTTTCACCACCCACCTTCTATTTCCATCATAACCCCCTCCCCCCTCCAAATAAAAAAATAAATAAACATTAGGGCTTTTTCCATTTCTTTTCCTTCAGGAGAATATTCTCTTATTAATTTCTTTCCTTTTAGTATTGATTCCCAAAGAAAGAAAGAAAGAAAGAAAGAAAGAAAGAAAGAAAGAAAGAAAGAAAGATTAAAAAAAAAGCATTAAATTTTTTCACCCTACCCCCACCCCAACCCTCAAATTTTTTCTAAAGAAGAATTTAAAAAATAAAAAAAAAGTTAATTTTTTTAACCTCCATTCCCACTCCGTAATTTTTTGTAATGAAAAATAAAATAAAATTTTTTTTCTCCCCACTCCCACCTCCCAACCTCAATATTTTATAAAGTAAAATTCAATAAAAAAAAATTCATCGCACCTCCCCAGTTCCATCATAACCCCCGTCAGATGTCCCACGCCCCCGCCGGCTACCTGGACTTCTTCCCGGACTCGTCGCGGATCAAATCGTATGATTTTTCGAGAAGTTTATGCTGGCACCCCCTGCAGCGCCAGAATCCATAGGCTAATACTCATAGAAAACTGTCGAAATCACCTATTTCCTGTTCCTTAGCCCGTAAAATCCACAAGGTCGATTTTAATTACTCACACATTATTTATATAGTTTTATCTTTTACAAAATATATATTTTATTCTGAGAAAAAAACAGTCTTTTCAAATTTTTTTATGCGGAAAAATGATTTTATAAGTGATTTAGAAAATTAATTCTTCCGATATTTAGTTTCATGCTTAATTTTCCTCATTTGTGAAGTGAAGAATTCTCCACACATGCTATTGATCCTCCACAAAAAGAAAAAGAAAAAGAAAAATTAACTAAAGTAATAATGCTAACTTCAATTATTAATAATTGAGATACAAATGAGTATACATTCTTTAATTTGAACTAGGCACTCATCTTCACAACACATATGAGTAGCTATTACAAACTTTTCTTGAAATCTTAATTACTTTTCAAACAGACATGTAAGGCTTGATAAGTTGAATGAGGGAGCCTTTAAGGTGAAGTGACATAACTTCATTAGTAGAACCAACCAATTTTCCCCCAATAAAAACAACAGGCAACAATGAATTCTTTATACCCATCCTCATTAGAGCCTTTTCCATTTCTTTTCCTTCAGGATCATGGTCAATTTCAGAAACACATGGAATTACACCAAGATCTTGAATTGACACCCATCCTCATTAGGGCTTTTTCCATTTCTTTTCCTTCAGGATCATGGTCAATTTCACTAACACATGGAATTACACCAAGATCTTGAAATAATATACTCACTGCATAACTCAAGCAACATGTACTCTTGCTAAAGATCACCACCCCATGTTCTCTAGTCATTCTTTGTACCTTGTCCATTTCTTTTTTTGACAAAAAAAGAGCTAGAGAAATAAAAGGGGTTTTATTTCCCAAGCTCAAGTTATAGTTAGGCTAGGTTGCTTGAAAATAGGAGCGGCCATGATGAGTCTATTTATAGTTATAAATGAATAAAGAAAAGAACATTTCAAAAGATTGTTAGCTTTATTTAGATGCTTTGAAAACTGGATTTCAACTCTATAAAAGTAACTTTTTAGAGGAGAAAAAGATCCTACTACTACTATTTTGGTCCATATATAGTGGCTAGTTGGACGAACATATATTCTATGTAGTCATGCATACACATTTTTAATCGAATTTAAATTATATACACTTATGCATTTCATATTTATTTGTTATAGTAGGTGTGGACTATACATTTCCCGTGCATGTGCCCACTTCAGTGAGACATAGAACTGTAGAAGTGAAGTTTCTTTCTCCCATATTCTTTCTCCCAATCCAGCTAGTAATTATTCCTCTAATCTACGCCTTACCTTACGTTCTTGAATCAATAACCATCTTTCGACAAATTTAGTCTTCTTCATCCCTAGGGATCAATAAGGTGTAGTATAGAAATATTCACCTATTGTCCATCGACTATGCCTTTCAACCCAGTTGATCCATGATCGAGTAGCTTTGACTTCACCATTAATTGAGATTTATAAAAGGTCCACGTACCTCATATATAATAGAAAATCGAAAATAATGCTTTTCATATATCACATGTCATACATCTACCCCTCCATTGATGAGTCATGAACACAATTAACACATGTCATACACTTTAACCAACGATGATATTCCTATTTCGTACCACTTTTTGTTCCATTAAATGTTATTGGTGATGGATATTTTAGCCCCTCTAATGTACTTTTAATTCTATCAATGAAAGTACACTTATTAACCAAAAGAAAAAGCATTAAGATAGGAAATATTTGCCCAATATTTCTAACATGGTATCAGAGCTTCTACGGTCTTGGTAGAAAATCAAAGAGCTGTCGCTGCCTGCGGGCGGCTATGACTTATATATGCCGCCCGTCTGGCCAATGATTATGTTAGGTCATCGTGCGTCAATTTTTGATGACTTTCTAGGGTTGTTTTGTGTCAACCCCACATTTGTCAGTATTTGTGTAGCACCATGCCATTATTCCGGTGACTACTTTTCTTCAGTGTGACAAGTTTTTTTTTTATCTTTGGAGCGTCACTGCCTTCAGTGTGACAGATTGGAGTGTCACTGCCTCAGTGTGACAGATTGGAGCGTCACTGCCTCAGTGTGACAGATTGGAGCGTCACTGCCTTAAGTGTGACAGATTGGAGCATCACTGCCTCAGTGTGACAGATTGGAGCATCACTGCCTTAAGTGTGAATCCTCAAATAATGTAAGCTTCCAAGACTTTCAATTTTACAATGTAATATTTATTTCATTGTCCATGTATGATTATATATAATCTAACATGGTATCAGAGCCTTTACGGTCCTAATAGATTGGAGCGTCACTGCCTCAGTGTGATAGATTGGAGCGTCACTGCCTCAGTGTGACAGATTGGAGCGTCACTGCCTCAGTGTGACAGATTGGACCGTCACACATATCAATTGGTTACATGGTATCAGCAAGTCAGTCCGGCGATAATTATGTGGCGTGGGCGAGAGAATCACGCTATCCTTAAAGGCACGAAGAAAATTCGTGTTTGTTGATGCTGTCCTTGGCAAGTTGGGCATTTGTAATCCGCAGCTCCAACTTGAGGAGGGGTGTTAAGACTAATATTTTTGGTACAAATATTTCCTTATTAACTCCCAGAACGTGAAGCAGTCCCGTCGACTGCTGAACGACGAACCAGTCCGGCGATCAGAACCAGTCCGGCGATAATTATGTGGTGTGGGCAAGAGCAATCACACATGTCTGCATAATGATGTATTTNTCCCTTATTAATTTCTTTCCTTATATGTGTAAAACCCTCATGTATATATGGATGGTTCGTACAGACCATCAACAACAATTCAATAATATATTTTTCCGAATATTTTTAACAACATTATAATTTGTTGAGTTTCAACTTTTAAAGTTATTATTTGTATTTGTTTTATAATATTCTTAATATATATACAAAACCTTAATCAAAGTTATTGAATTCTAATGATTTTTTTAACTTATGTTGGACGTTTGCTTCTATAGATATATAGAGAAATACATTAGCCCGTGAAATTACACATAATGATCTTTAAAAATAGGTGATCTTGATTGTTGACCCGCCCCCACTTATTACATGAGCAAACCTTTAAGATTGTTAGATTTCAAGAGTTTTGATTATGACAAATGGAACTAGGTTCGGGAATTTGTACCAGTTGAAGAGCAGGACTATGGAATTCGTGAAGGATATGAAACTCAGTGAACCCTAGAAGAGGCAGCTTTTGCATTTGAAATTGAAGGATCCGATATCAAGAGCATTAAACATTTGTTGAGCAAGAAACTGAAGAAAAGAGAATCTAGAATTAGGTTTTCTTTCTAGTTCTATATTGTCCTACATATAATCATTATTTAGTGAAATCATACTTTTGTTGAGTGGATTAGAAAAAAGGAGTAGATTTGGCTTCTAGTTGAGTTAAAAAGTACGATCAGAGTACGTAGATCGTGAGTCTGTGGCGTAAGAAGTGAGAGAGTGATTACTGCACTGTAATCTTGGCATTGCTCGTTTGTGTTAGTGAAGTTTCTAAAATCCTACAAGTTGTAGCTAGTGATTGTTTCTCCCTTGAGTAAGAAGTTTTTCCACTGTACACGTATGTTCCTTGTGCATAGTTTGATTTTAATTGGCTTCATTACAAGAACGTGGTTCTTGCTAACAACAGGGTATAAATCCTTTCAAAGGTTCAAAAAATCAAATAAAAAATTGTAGATTATGGAGCAAATATCAAAAGCATGGAGTATTATTGTTTTTTCTTGGCTAAAAAGATTTGAATTCATAATAGTGAATAATGGAACCATTACATCTAAAAACAACAATTATTATTAGAGAGAAAGGAAATTTAAATTACTCATACTCAATTTATATTATTGTCTCAACATATTCAAAGTTATAATAATGCTAATACTTCATTCAATTGGCAGACATGTAAGGCTTGATGAGTTGAATGAGGGAGCCTTTAAGATGAAGTGACATGACTTCATTAGTAGAGCCAATCAATTTTCCCCCAATAAAAACAGCAGGCAACAGTGCATTATTGACACCCATACCTTTAAGGTGAAGTGACATAACTTCATTAGTAGAACCAACCAATTTTCCCCCAATAAAAACAACAGGCAACAATGAATTCTTTATACCCATCCTCATTAGGGCTTTTTCCATTTCTTTTCCTTCAGGATCATGGTCAATTTCAGAAACACATGGAATTACACCAAGATCTTGAAATAATATACTCACTGCATAACTCAAGCAACATGTACTCTTGCTAAAGATCACCACCCCATGTTCTCTAGTCATTCTTTGTACCTTGTCCATTTCTTTTTTTGACAAAAAAAGAGCTAGAGAAATAAAAGGGGTTTTATTTCACAAGCTCAAGTTATAGCTAGGCTAGGTTGCTTGAAAATATGGGTGGCCATGGTTAGTCTATTTATAGTATAAATGAACTTAAAAAAAAAAAGAATATTTCAAAAGATTGTGAACTTTATTTAGATGCTTTGAAAATTTAATAGATTACAACTCTACAAAAGTAAACTTTTTTAGGAAAAAAAGAAGATACTACTACTACTATTTTGTTCCACCCATTGGGGGCAAGTTGGAAGAACATATATTCTATGTCCTCTTCAAAGTTAACTTTCATGGCCTAGATAGGACAAAGAAGATACTATTAGCCACTTAGCTTGTATTTTTTAAAGTACCCAAGTATTAATACAATTTCAATCATGAGTTAAAAAAATAAATCCAAAAATATGTCTTATGTATGAGGTAGTGATAAGATCTGTGTACATATTATCCTCCTCAGATTCCACTTGTGGAATTCCACTTTATTGTACTTTTAAATTAAACATAGTAATGAACTTTAGAAATTTTAAAGTGGAGAGAAATTAATTGGAAGAAATGTTTGTTTGATTTATGACGAAGCTCAAATAAGTAAATAACAAAGATTAGTATGTATTAGTGTGATATTCGATTCAAAATTAATATGTACCTACGTGGATATAATAATTAGTATGTAGTAGCGTGACACTCGATCAAACAAATAATATGTATCGATTATCTAATCTAACGTCAACAGATATTTGTATACACTCAAGCAAATATTTTCATCACATGCAATCGATAACACTTTAAAATAACTTTTCCACACCAAATTCGATATTGGGGGTTCTACTTATCCGATTCCAATTCCAAAAGGTCCTACATACTCCTAAATATCTTGGCTATTGGAGAATCTAATTCACGTTTAGACATTAACCCCAATCCTTTTTCGAATTACCCTAGATTTCACCTCACTAAGATTCTGTCTGACACTGACCTAGCCTATCCTAAAATTTTTAACTTACCAACACAAAAATTTTCAAACTAAATTTCCTTCACCGTTCATTTATCCATAACGATCGGAGGGGGGAAGGGGGTCGTCACGGGCAAGTTGAACTATTACTCATTATTTATCTCATTTTAATTCATCTAAATTCAATTCAATTCACCTATTTAACACCTTTAACTTTTAATCTACGTCCTATGCTTCTATATATTATTGACTTTTATATTTTGACAATACAAAATAAGTAGAGTAGTTATAAACTAATTACTATAAGTTTCTGTACCAAAATGTCTTGCTTACCTAGCAATTATAATTTACTGCAAGTCAGTAACCCCACACTTACTACTGTAATGTAATAAATAAAAAACCAAATTTACATTTTAAGGAATTGTGAGCATAGGTGGACGAACTATGGACCGTGAAATATTTAACTAATGAAATATAAAAGTGGTCTGGTCAAAATTATCTATGAGATCCTATACTCCAATATCTGTGATGATTTTATTCTGAAATGGAAAAGGTGTTTGATTATATTCTTCTATCTTGTTGTGCCCACACTAGTTTGTATTAAAGTTTCCACAAACATAAATATTGAATATAGTTGACATCAAAGGTAAATACAAAATAATTTAATAATAGTATATATATATATATTTGTTTTTTTTTTAATCTCTGTCGAATAGTTGCTATTTTTTGGCAGCCACGGTTTGATAGATTCAAGCCAACCAGTTGGAACATGAATCATACTAAAAGAAAAAAAATTAGATGAGTTAAGCTATATTTTCTTATTGGAGTTATTGTACAATTGACAGGGAGACACACACATAAATAAATAAATAAATCAAATCTTCTTTGAAGAAATTTTGGTAAAGCGAATGACTATAATCAGAGAGATGCAGACTGCTTGGCAAACACGTGCGACGCGTGATGAGAAACTCGTGTCTTATATATATACTAGTAAACGCAGCGAATAAATATGTTTGATTATTTTTACATTCTTATTTTTATGATTGAAATATTTTAATTGGGCCATATGTAATAGAGGAGGAGGAGAAGCAGGCAGCTCAAGCAAGCAGTTGAAGCAAACATGTCGTCCAACAGCTGACTGCAATTTCCGTAGTCTCTTTCTTATTATAGGTAATATTATAAAATCATAGTTGAAATACCTAAAGAAATATAAAATTAAGTAGCTGAAGCAGGCATGTCAAAGTCGACGAAGTATTTTGATTGAGCCGCATGTAATAAAGGAGGAGGAGAAGTAGCTGAGGAAATATAATTAGATATCTGAAGCAGGCATGTCAAAGTCCGCGGAATATTTTGATTGGACCGCATGTAATAAGGGAGGAGAAGAAGCAGGCATCTTAAGCAGGCATGTCGTGCAACAACTGCCTGTTTCAACAGCATCTGTAGTCTCCTATTATTAAGTACTTGAAGCAGACACGTCAAAGTCAATAAAATATTTTGATTGAACTGCATGAAATAAAATAATTTATAAATTTTGTGTAGCTACATTTGTAATAGTTTAACACGCGGAGATATATGAGGTCGTCTTGAAGGATAAAATTGAAGGAATTCAATAGATTTTGTAGTCTCTTATTATTACGTAGCTGAAGCAGACACGTCAAAATCGATAGAGTATTTTGATTGGACCGCATGTAATAAAGAAATTTATAAATTTTGTGTAGCTACGTTTGTAATAGTTTAACACGCGGAGACATATATATGAGATCGTCCTGAGGGGTAAAACTGAAGGAAAATAAAAAAAGTTACCGCATAGTAAACTCTTACACCTTGTTTTGATGGACGTTACCCATCGTATGCTATGAGCACTCTATTTTTTGTCATATTGTTAATTTATTGATTGCTATTTAAATTTTATTATCTCATATGATTTAAATTCATTAGTAGGTAACGACAAAAAAATTTATTTTGTAAAACGATAATTTTTATATAATTTATTGTTGGAGAAAATAATTAAGAAAGAGAAAAGAATACGAGAGAAAAAAGAGAAAAAGAAATGAAGAAAGATAGTTTGGAATGTGGGGGCCACGGGAAGGATTGTATTGTTGATTGCATGGGGGCCACATGGGATGTTTCAATTGGCATGTTTTTCTTAGCCTGTACAAAAGTGGGCCTTCAAGTATGCATAAACTTTTGGTTTTATTAATGTGACGTGACGCATTTTCATTGGTGGGCTGATAGTAAAGAAAGTCACGCTCACATATATATATGAGAAAATTTTATTTTAACAATTTCATTTTTAATTTACGCAAATATGTACTTTATAACGTGAGAAATACGTATGACGCACGTGGCGAGAAAATAATAATTTTAAATAAATAAATAAATATATATATTAAAATTTGCTTTAACAATTTCGATATTAATTTATGCAAATATGTACTTTATAACATGACAAATACGTGCCATGTACGTGTCGAGAAAATGGTAATTTTTAAAGATGTCAAGAGAATTTATAAGCTACTCATGATATAACTCTCATTCTTCCTTTATGTTTATTTCATTTTTGGAATGAGTGACAAATTCGCTTTCAAAATTTATAATGTAATGATTTCATTTTCCTAATTTGTTGCTTGTATTTAACACAATATATTATTGCAATATATTTAAGAAATTAAATATGTTTTCTATCTCAGTAGATAAACTGTAGAAGAAGAATATGTTTTCGGTTGAAATTGATCAAGTGCACTCCTTAAATAACTAAATAATTTGTTATCTATTATTTATGTTTAATGCACTTTTGACTTACGAATTTAGAAATCTTTAATTATTATGATTGTAATACCCGTGAAATTACCGAAATACCCCTAGAATGGAATCGTGCGCATAACGCGTCTTCCCAAGCTCCAATGTAAAATCTAAGACAAAATTTCTTATCAGTACAAAAAATTGAGTGGGAAAATGGCCTCAACCCGATTATAGAGCAACCGGGTCAAAAAATAATTTTTTGTAATTAAATTCAAAAAAAGTGTTCGTGCACGCCCAAGGTGCGACACGCTTGGGACGCAGACCAACACTTATATTTTTTTCAAAATTTTTCTACAGGACTGAAAAATCGATTGAAAAGCGATTTACAAAAATTTACACATAAAACGCATTTGACAAATGTGTTTTATGTGTATTTTCATACAAAAATAGTTTTTCAACGCTTTATAAGTTTTCAATGAAAAATTATACATGTGCGCATCCTAGGCGCGACGCCGACTAAGTTTTTCGCGTCAAAATTTTTTTTTGTTTCGTGAGGGGCATTTTGGTCAATCCCCACCCCTCCTAGACTTCATCCACGACCAATATAAGTCATTTTAGGTCTAAAAAGAGTTTCTAAATCTATTCTAAATTTTCTTATGCTAAAATTAAGTTGAAGACAAGTCAGCCTACAACCCAACTATAACATTAAAAATGCGAAATTATAATAAAAATGAAAGTTCAATTACGGATAATAAGTCAACTTAACTGAAAATTCCCAAAACCTAATTGTTACGTGCACAAGCTTCTAATGTATTACAATAGATTTGAAAGGAAACACAAGTATCAAATGATATTGTCTGTACAATAGAACAAAATCATAAACAGGAGTAAGAAGTCAGCTGGGATGGCAAATAGCTACCTCTCACAATCTCCACAGGATGCCTCAGACAAGAAAAAGCAGAGAGTATCACGACGATCCGGGTTCGCCAACTACCTCTCACAATCTCCACAGGAAGCCTCAGACAAGGAAAAGTAGAGAGTATCACGATAATCCGGGCCCACAACCTACAAAATTATTGTAGCAAGGAGTGAGTACCAAACACAGGGTACTCAGCAAGTGAACTACTAAACACAAAATTAAGTAATATAGAAACAGGTACCCCCAACACTCCAACCAAACCCCCACAACTACAGCCTGCATGAAGTCAGTCCAGCCTAATAGTTCACAATGTTCATAGCATATAGCTCGATAACCACACCAACTATTATATATCAATAATACAAGGGATCAAGTGCATCTATCACAAGTTTAAAAAAAAATAGTCACAAGTTTATATATACTTGATTTAACCACATTTTTCTTCTTAGACACCAATTCGGTCAATAGTCTTCCGCTTCTTGTGTTTATGGTATGAACTTGCTTGGGACTTGGATTCGTATTTGCCATGTCAAGTATAATGATGCATGTCTGACCTAGTGATACACACCCGTTGTCTCACAGTCCGGGACCCATGGAGAACTTCTAGTCCATGCATCTGTTGCGGCGTATGATATGACCCTCGAATCATAGTATTTGTCGCGGCGTACGACACGTCCCTCGAATATGGTACATCCCCTTTAATTCTCATTCTTTTTCAGTTCACAGAATACTTGTCATAAAAGTCAATGCAAATAGGCATGTTTACACAATAAGGAGAAAACGACTTATTTTAATACAATGCACAATTCACAACAACATAGTTTGGTACAACATCAATACTAACTCAATACCTCAAAATTATTCTCAACACCTCACACAAGAAGCACAAGATTCTATATACTTAACAAAGGTTAAGAAACTCACTTGCCTTAGTCGAAACAGGTTCAATGAAACACTTGAAACTTTCCCTTTTGAATAGAATATGAAGCACCATGATCTAATCAATTAAGAGTTTAGAATTAAATTTTGAAACGAATAACACCCATGATACTATATGACCTAACATAGACCCAAATTGTCTAATTTATTCTATTACCAATTTTTCTTAAATTTCAAACCTAGGATTGAGTTTTAATTATTTCAAATAATATAATTATAATGGTGTTCACAAAATACAAACCCCCAATATTAATACAAAAATATATACACATATGAAGCGCTCAACATAGTAATATGTTAGACTAAAGAATGAACCAAAAGCACTGGCAAAAGGGTGATGATGAAGGAGAACTACAAACTCTGAGCGGAAGGTGAGAATGAAGGAGAGACATACATATTAGCAACTTAAAGAGTTAATATTATAATATAAAACATTTAAGCAAATTGTAGAGTTACCAGTAGACCGTATTTGACATAGTTATACTAATTACCCACCAATCATGCTACTACATACTTNCACGATCTAGTCAAATAAATTATCACCATAAGATTTCAAAACTAACAACTCTTAAACTACCATATGCCTAAGTTAAATTCCAAACTCTTCTAACTCTATAATTATGTTCCAAAACTGTAAGCATCGGGTTTAGTCTCAAAGAGATTTCAATTCCTTATATTTTAATACGAAACATGCACGAATATATAGATACGCTTAAGGACGCCTAAACGAGGAGTAATATAGATATATGTATACTTTCAGCAAGTTCAATTTGGGAATTCCTAATTACTAAATGTACATGACTTGTCATCAATAATTTCTTACTCTGATTTCCAATGCCACTAATGGTGATTCACAACAAAACTACTAAAATATTTCCAACTTGTACAACCTCCAATCAAAGGAATCCAGGATACAAACCTATTATGTTCCCAACTTTCCACTACTTAATCTTATTATTATTCAAAGAGTAATTCTAAATTCTCATCCACTAATTCTCCATGAATTGTAACTACCATTTAGAAGAAATTAAAAGGAAAGAAACTCACCTGTAGCAGCCGTTCTCTTTCGTCCACAGGTAGGGTTTTTTTTTCTCTTTTATTTTTCAAGTTATATTAAAAGAATTAAACCCCCTAATAACTAATTTTACTATATATACTAGGTGGTATAGGATATTTAACTAAATTAACATTTAACTCATCATTTATATTAATTATCTAGATTTACCCATAAACTAAATAGTCATAGTTATTGGATAGTCTAAAATACCCATTTAAAATATTTCAAGATAAATCTTGTAGAAAATCAAGGGCACTAATTCTCAAAATGTCCTAATGGGTCATTACATTATATTAGCATTAGTTATACATGTTCGTCTTTTTACATACGCTATCTTTGAGCATAGCATGTCATATTTAAAAGAGCAGTTCAGACAATTAAGATATTTTTGCATTATTATTCATCATGCATAAGTTTCAAAGTTTGAGAAGGTATTTTTAGTTTTGAGAAAGAAAAATCAGTTTATAGAAAATATGTTGAGTCAAGGCTCCAAGCAGTATATTTTCAGTTTACTCTTAGAGCGGGATATGTTTTCAGATATGAGAATTACAAAAGTTATTTTGGGAGTAGTATTGAACACCGATATGAGTGAGAGTAATAATAATAACTTGAACTCATAAACGAGTTGGGTCAAAGGGGGGAGAGTAGTATTGAACACCGATATGAGTGAGAGTAATAATAATAACTTGAACTCATAAACTACATAGCCAGCGTAGGATAAGATTGTACCAAGGTACAATTCCTCACTTGCCACTAAGATGGTCTAGTTTTCAGATGGAACCATTCCCTTGGTTTTCATTCTTTATCCCGGCAAAATATGGGACGGTTCTGGTAGCGTGGGCAGGACGTATCATCACGAAACTCATAGTGGTGGTTGTCGGTTAGAGAAACTCTCCAAGTTAAAAGTAAGCTAGTTTTTGCATACAGACTTTCAACATCTGTTCTATTTTCAGTATGTATTGCATTACTACTTATGATATCTTATTTTGTGACATGTTTTGGTTACCTTGAGTATAGTATCTTATCCTATGTTTCCATTTTGGCCATTTAACATACCGTCTATTTCACGTACTGACGCCTTTGGCGTTGCATCAGATTCAGGTATCCACATGGTAACAGATATTCAGTACGTTAGCGTTCCAGAGGCAATTGGTGAGACCTCTTTATTTTTAGAGAACTCCAGTCAGTTTAGTTTATGTATTTTATTTTACAGTCAGGTAGTCGTGGGTCTTGTTGCGGCACCTATCTCAGTATAGTAGAGGCTTCATAGACAGAGTTAATCAGTCGGTCTAGTCTTTCTATTCAAACATCTTAAGTATTATTATTAATTGTATGAAAAGTTATTTTCATACTTCGTATAAAGCTTGATTTGAGATTCTCTGAGTTTTTATTAAATATTTTAAAAGGTTCATCTTGTAAAGCTTTTGCATGCATGTAAAGTTTCCAGTTCAGTAAGTCAACCAGGCCAAGGGTTCGCTTGGGGACTAGCGATGTTTCTCGAGTACCAGTCACGTCTGGGCTGTAGACTCAGGGTGGGACAAATTTGGTATCAGAGCATAGAGTTTAAGTGTCCTAGGGTGTCTATGAAGCCGTGTCTGTAGGATCTTATTTATGGTTGTGAGGGCCCCACTTCTATAAATGAGAGACTACTGACATCTAAGAAAAGTTTTCCTTCTTTCACACTCTAAATCATGCAATAGAGTTACTTTCTAAGAAACTTGTCTATATTTGTGTGGTTGCCAGATTCGTTCGACTCCCTCTCATAATTAAGGTGGTTGGAATAGAAAATTCTAGATCCTTATTGTTGAGTTACCTTCAGATAATGTATTCAGAAAGCAAAGAGACTATACTAGGTTTGAGAGGAGTCAACTAGTGTGCTTAAGTTTATCGATCCAAAATAATGCACTCTTATTCATATGAATCATGCATTTGAGCTAGAGCAAGACAAGATGTATTTCCAAACTCTGTTCCCTAAATCATTCTTCAGATGTTATTCTTGAGGGGAAAGTTAAATTATGTCTCTAAATACTTAGTAGTATCCCTTCACCTTAAGAACAGAGGGCATAAAGTAGTAGATCTAAACTAGGCTCATGATTTTGAAAGAAGAGTCATATAAGATTTATAGAGTTATGAGCTTAGCTAGGCAAGGAGGTATAATGGATGAATGGATATTATCATAACTTATAAAAGAGAGTGTGATGATCGACTATACTTAGATAGACCATGGGATAAAGATGTATTTCTTATCATGAGATTTAGTGATCTAACATTTCTTGACTTTATCTAATAATTTAGAGTGGTATAGAATTTTAACTAAATTAACATTTAACTCATCATTTATATTAATTATCTAGATTTACCCATAAACTAAATAGTCATAGTTATTGAATTATATATATATATATATATATATATATATATATATACACACACACACATTAGTTTGGATATACATGTTTAGTATTAAACCTTAAGCTTGAACTTTAAGTGAGTATCATGAAAAGAGGGGACAACAGGATGAGAGCGACACTATTAGTTAGAGATTTGGTCTAGTAGGTTTGACATAGCATACGCAAGAAATTAAGATATTGGCTTGAAAGAAGTGTGTGGTTACAAGTATGGCAAATATGACACTTAGATGAGAATAGTGAATTGAGGCTAAGTCATCAAATAAGAAAAAGGGGCTAAAATATATATCTAAGATAGTCTATAATAGTGAAAGACTTTAAGTTTATGAGTTACAATGGTACCTAGATAGTACATTGAGATGTTAATGTGGAGTAGGCTAATGTAGACATTCTCTACCACCCATAAGAGTTGGGTCAAAGGGGGGATATCCGTAGATAATGAGGAATCTCCCATTATAGTCCAAATTTTCTCCAGTCAAATGTAAGTGAACATAGAAGATGAGTGTTAGCGGACCAAAAATGAAGATATTAGATCATAAGTCATAGAAAGCGGCTATTATGCCAATAAGATATATAGAAGAAAGTTAGAAGTTGATATCTCAGAAGAAAGTTTTAGCAGCAGTTTCATATCTTTGAGTAATAAATAATAGGAGGATATAAGCATTCTATACATAGTGGTGCTCCAAACGTTTGGAGGGTTGTACTTATAGCTTAGCAAAGAGAATCAATTCATAGACTTAGAGAGGTGACCTTTAAGCTAAAGGGGAGATGTTTAGGTAATAAATCAAGGTAGATCTTGAGCTTTTGATAGGATTTATTTGATTAGAATAAGAAGTTGAAGCTTTTCTATTTCATATACATTCCTTCTACTTCATCGTGATGATACTTTATTCCTATCTTATGCAAGAGCACTATGCCCATGATTCAAACTCATTCACTTCATGTTGATATGTGTTCATGTTCAACTCTTAAAGTGAGAAGTGACAACTTCATTCAACAATTCTCATCTTATCTCATGAACTAATAGTTTCTAGTCTTATATTACGCAAGATAAAACTTAAGCTTCACAGCATACACAGTTCCATAAACTCATGATGAGCCCTAAAACACTAGTGGCATCATATTATGTTATGAATATTCTCATATCAGATTTTCTGAATAAATTTGCTTACGATATTACACTCTAAGCCCTTCTAATAATTCCTACTTTTTGGTATTGATAGTGATATTCATGATAGTAGACGAGTAGCAACAGATGAAAAAGGATGGGTGTCACTTATGTTGACAGTTATAGTATGCTTATCTCATTTAAGGTTACAGGCAGAGAAAAAAAAAAGATGAAATTTTGTTGTGCATAAGAAACTGGTAAGAGTATTGGTATGCCTCCTAACAGGAGTTAATAAGATTGTAGGTGTAAAGGTGATATCATAAATTTAAAGATTTCTAAGTAATATTGACCTCTAAGAAGCTGTAAAGTGATTTGAATGATAAGCTTGAACATGTGATCGTCATTAAGCGAGGGATAGCTGTAGGCAATCGATGACTTTTGGCAATGAATTCCAAGTAATGTATGGGAATAGTATTCTCTATAAGAAAGTCTTTATGGAAGTGCAGAACATAATCCTTATGAATTAGATTGGTATAAGTATGACCACTTTACAGGTAGCCCTTTATGACCCTGAGGTAGGCTTCAACATGATAAAAGTATGCAATAGACTTACAACTTGTTTGGATGGTGGTTTTCCATGGTATGGTATGGCATGGTTACTAAGAGAACGACGTTTGTTTTGATTGTTTCATTAATTATGTGGTATCGTATGATTTTGTTTCATGGGTTTGTAACCATGAAAAGCCTTATTTTTTGAAACCACCAATTTGGTGGTTTTCCATGGTTCTCTTATTTTTTTTTCAATTATATCCTTGATTAATTTTTAATAATCCTAATTTGCTATTTACCCTATTATCCTCATCACTAGATTTCTTCTTTTCTTCTTAATTTTCTCTGATTTCAAGCCCGTGTAGTTGCAACAACTGGGTAACTATTACCCTCTTTGCTTTTCTTCAATGCCTCCTATTTCTATTATCCTCTGATTTCATTTCTTCCATTTCTGTTATCCTTCATTTCTTCCCTATTATCCTCTTTGCTTTTCCTCAATGCCTCCTTTTTCTGTAACAACTGGGTGTTTATCTTTCCAACTTCTGTTGCAAAATCAACAGCCAGCTCTAAATCTGTAACAATTTCAAACTAACCTCCTGTAAGTTCCCCAAGGACGCAACTCTTTTTGATTTGCAATTTCTTCCGTTTCTTCTTCATTTCCTCTTATTTCAAACTATGTTAGCTTTCCTTTTGTTTTTAGTTTATAATAATTAAGGGTATTTTTATAAATTTATTGATTACGATATGATACCACACCATCAAATCAAACAGTAAAATAATTATGAAAAGATAATAAATCATACAATCTATCCAAAAATTGTATTGTATTATATTGCACCATATCATACCATACGGCACCACACATTATGGAACCATGGGAAACTACCATCCAAATAGAGTGTTAGGTGTTGACGAAAGTTATAAACTTCAGTTAATAAGGGGTATAACTCAAGAAGAAGAGCATAGTTGGGAGACTGGCTACGCTGAAGGCTGACAGTTGGTTCTTTTAGTACATGGCAGTTTTATCCTTATATTAGGTCAATAGCCTTCTTTTAGAGTTTTTAGGAATTTTGATGGAAGTATCAAGATGGTAACTTTTTTTCTCAATATAGATATGACGTCCATCAGCTAGTTGAGTTCCTATATTAAGTTGATGTTTATCATTGAGTTGACTATTTGAGTATTGAGTATTAGGGTTATTGAATTCTATCCGTCCCTTTTTATGATGATGTTGGAGGTAAATTCTCACCTCCATCCTTGAGGTTGATAATTGCTTCATTTGTGTAGTGTTGCTTGTCTAAATTCTTGAGTAAAGTTCATGCCTTGAGCGAACCACAGTATCCTTTATCATTCAAGGATGAATGATCCCAAGGGGGAGATATTGTAACACCCGTGAAATTATCGAAATACCCCTATAATGGAAGCATGCACATAACGCATCTTTCCAAGCTCCAATGGAAAATTCGAGACTAGATTTGTGATCAGTACGAAAAATTGAGTGAGGAAGTGGTCTCGACCCGATTTTAGAGCAACCGGGTCGAGAAATAATTTTTTGTAATTAAATCTGCAAATAGTGTTGGTGCGCACCATACAGGCGTAATGCGCTTGAAACGCAGACCAACACTTATATTTTTTTCAAAATATTTCTACAGAAAGGAAAAATCTATCAAAAGGTTATTTACGAAAATTTACACATAAAATGTATTTGAAAAGCATGTTTTATGTGTATTTTCATAGAAAAATAGTTTTTCAACGCGTTTTAAGTTTTCAGTGAAAAATTACCTAAGACACAGACTGAGTTTTTTGCGTCAAAAACTTTTTTTTTGTTTCATGAGAGATATTTTGGTCAATCCCCACCCCTCCTAGACTTCATCCACGATCAATATAAGTCGTTTTAGGTCTAAAAAGGATTTCTAAACTTTCTTACGCTAAAATTGAGTTGGGGTTCTCAAGAGAAGAAGAGAAGAAGCTAGGGTTTCAGAGGTTGAGGTCAATCCCTTGCGAATTCTATTGTCTATCTCCCTACCAGGTATATAACGCTACTTAAAATTTTATTTTCGTGCTTAATCTATATTTACTATCAAGAATTCTAGTCAAGAATCAAGTCAATTTCATTCCTATGATTTTATGGAGAAAATACAGAACTTTATTATGAAATTCTTGTTGTTTTATCATTATTATGCTAAGAACTTTAGCGTTGAGTACATCCTTTTAAATTCTTGAAGTACTACTACAGTTACAAGAACCCTAACTAGAATCGAGAATTCTTTTTCATATTATGTTTTACTACTACTTTATTGCCAAGATAAGCTTTGCATGATAAGACATTATCTTCATGTAATTATGACTCTATGAAATTCATGAAAGGTTATTCAGTTCAAGGTATGCGTTAATTAAGAAACATATTAGCATGAGTTATACAAGTAGTCTATTTACTACACTATATTTTGAGCATAGCATGTCAGATTTAAAAGAGCAGTTCAGAAAGTTAAGGTATTTTTGCATTATTATTCATCATGCATAAGTTTCAGAGTTTGAAAAGACATTATTAGTTTTGAGAAAGAAAAACCAATTTATAGAAAATATGTTGAGCCAAGGCTCCAAGCAGTATATTTTTAGTTTACCCCAAGAGTGGGACATGTTTTCAGATTTGAGCATTACAAAAGTTATTTTAGGAGTAGTATTGAGCACTGATATAAGCGAGAGTAATAATAATAACTTGAACTCATAAACTACGTAACCAACGTAGGATAGGATCGTACCAAGGTACAATTCCTCACTTGCCACTGAGATAGCCCAGTTTTCGGATGGATCCACTCCCTAGTTTTCGTTCCTTACCACGAAAAAGTATGGGATAGCTTTGATAACATGGGCAAGAGCTATATCATCACGAAGCTCATAATGATTGTTATCGATTAGAGAAACTCCCCAAGTTAAAGTAAGCTAGTTTCTACATACAGACTTTCAACATATGGTCTATTTTCAGCATGTATTGCATTAGTACTTATGCTATCTTATTTTGAGACATGTTTTGGTTACCTTGAGTATAGTATGTTATCCTATGTTTTCGTTTTGGTCATTTTACATACCGTATATTTCACGTACTGACGCCTTTGGTGCTGCATCATTTTATGGTGCAGATTTAGGTATCCACATGATAGTAAATATTCAGTACGCCAGCTTTCTAGAGGTAATGGGTGAGACCTTTTTATTTTCAGAGGACTCTAGTCAGTTTAGTTTATGTATTTTATTTTACAGTTAGGTATCTGTGGGTCTTGTTGCGGCACCTATCTCAATATAGTAGAGGTTTCATGGACAGAGTTAGTCAGTCGGTCTAGTTTTTTATTCAAACATTTTTAGTATTATTACAAATTATATGAAAAATTATTTTCAGACTTTGTATAAAACTTGATTTGAGATTCTCTGAGCTTTTATTATATATTTTAAAAAGTTCATCTTATAAAGTTTTCGCATGCATGTAAAATTTCCAGTTGAGTAAGTCAGTCAGGTCAAGAGTTCGCTCGGAAACCAGCGATGATTCTCGAATACCAATCACGTTTAGAGCGTAGACTCAGGGTGTGACCATGATATTATTATAATCCAATACACAATGGATCCTATTACAAATTTTACTTTTATGAAAAGTGTCGTGTGACATGTCATATATACTGTCATGGTTGAAAGTTGACATTTTTGCTCAGTAGTATTAAGTCACTTTTATTGATTCAGAAGAAATCAAATCATTTTGATGGCAATAATTAAATCACAATATAATGATTCATGTAAACTTCTAAATTATTCTTTCAGCTATATAATTGTGTTAAAAAAATTTCTTTAATAATTGTAATATTTATTTATGCAAATATCTACTTCATGACTTGACAAACACGTGTGACATACGTGGTGAGAAACTTGTGTGTGTGTAATTGTTAAAAATTTTGTTTTAATAATTTCAATATTAGTTTAGGCAAATATGTACATCATGACTTGACAAACACGTACAACAAATGTAGTGAGAAACTAGTAATTATTTAAAAATGTGAAGAAAATATATAAGTTGCTTATGATATAACCCTCCTCCTTACGAATTTAATCTAATGATTTCTTTTTCCTAATTTGTTGTCTATATTAACTCAATAATTGCAATATACTTAAGAAAAGAATATATGTTTTCTATTTGAGTAGACAAAATTTAGAAGAATATATTTTCTACTGAAATTAATCAAGTGCACGCCTTAAAAAACTTAAGCATTTTTTATTAGTTATCTATGTTTAATGCATTTTTGGCTTACAAATTTAAAGTTCTTTAATTATCGTGAGATTATTATAATTCAAATACACAATGGATCCTATTGCAAACTTACTTTTATGAAAAGCCTTGTGTGACATGTCATATATAATTTCATGGCCGGAAATTGATATTTTTACTCATCAATAAAAATTCATTTTTGTTGATTCAAACAAAATCAAATAATTTTGATCGTAATAATCAAATCAAAATATAATGATTCATATAAACTTCTAAAGTACTCTTTTGTCTATATAATTGTGTGTTAAAATTTTTATACTTTATTAATTTTAATATTTATTTATGCAAATATGTACTTCGTGTGTGTATATATATACAAAAAAAATACGTGCGACACACGTGGTGAGAAAATAGTAATTTTAAAAAATATGAAGAGAATTATAAGATGCTCATGATATAACCTTCCCTCTTTTATATTTATTTTATTTTTATAATGAGTGACAAATTTGCTTTCAAATTATAATCTAATAACTTCTTTTTCCTAGTTTGCTACCTATATTGAAATATTGCAATATACTTAAGAAAAAATATATATGTTTTCTATCTGAATAAACAAACTTTAGAATTATATTTTATTTTGAAATTGATTAAGTGCACTCCTTAAATAACTAAATAATTTATTTGTTTGTTATCCATGGTTAATGCACTTTTGACTTACGAATTTAAAGTTCTTTAAATATCATGAGATTATCATAATCCCATACAAAATGGATCGTATTGCAAACTTACTTTTATGAAAAGTATCATATGATGTGTCATATATAATTTCATGGTCGAAAGATGACATTTCTGCTCCAATATTAATTTATTTTTATTGATTTAAAAGAAATCAAATCATTTTGATCGCAATAATTAAATAATAATACAATGATTCACGTAAACTTCTAAATTACTCTTTTAGCTATATAATTATGTGTTAGATTTTTTTGTCTTTAATAATTGTAATATTTGTTTAAGCAAATATCTACTTCATGACTTGGCAAACACGTGTGGCGCACGAGGCGAGAAACAAGTGTGTGTGTATAATTGTTAAAAATGTTGGTTTAATAATTTCAATCTTAGTTTACGCAAATATGTACGTCATTACCTAACAAACATTGTCACGACCCGAAATTCAGGCGTGATGGCACTCACCTAACCTACCAAAGCGAGTCAGTCTAACACTTACTAATTCAAACATAACAATAATTGCGGAAGATGAATAAACTAATAGGACAGTTAATCATATAAATACTAAACTATAACTATCCCAAGGACTGGTGTCACGTGTACAAGACTCTAAATATAGAATTTTCGAATAAAATACATATCTCAAATGTCTAGTTCTCAAATAGAACATAACATAATAATGGATTTCTTGAAGGTCTGCTGAAGACATAAGCAACTACCTTAAGAATAATCTAGAAACTCAATCCTGTAATGAGAAAAGCCTAACCAGAGGGATCAGGCTTGCATCTTACAAAAATGTAGCAAGGAGTGAGTACCAAATACCATGCGGTACCCAACAAATGGAACTAACTTAAAGTAAAATAATGAAGAACCAAGTAACTCCTTAACTCCTAACCACATATCGCCAGACTACAAACCTGCACTCAGAAAAGTCCCAGCACAATATATATATATCATATATAGAAAATTACTAGAATGTAGATATAATCATCACTTAGCATCAGGCCTCGAAGGGTCACAATCTCACAACTATTCTGCCATACAATAATTCATAACATTCACAATTACACTATCCGAAATTCTAAGATCAAAGCCTATAATAGTATAATTCTCATTATCCCACTTTCAAGTCATGAAGGAAAATTCTACAATTTATCAAGTTTTCGCTAATTCATCAAGTGTCATTAAGTCAATACCAAAACTAATCATGTAAAGACATAAACAAGTCAAAAATGATATAATGAATAACCAATCTCAATAGCACTCCATATAATCATAACAAGCCAGAGCATTATGGGATGAAATGAATGCAGTGAGATGCAAATGATATTATGGAATGTCAAATAATAGTGATGCATGTCTGTTCTAGTGATACACATCCGTTACTCATAAACATGCCTTAGTCAGAACCCATGGAGGCCACACATGAACCATGTATCCGTCGCGGCGTGCGACACAACCCTCAAAATATAGTATCCGTCGCGGTGTGCGACACGTCCCTCAAAATAGTACATCTTTTTCATTTCTTTCTTTTTTACTAGCCGGAACCATTTTCCTTCAGCTTTTCATTTTCTTTCTTGGATCATCCATCAAACACATAACAAATGTACAATAATCATGTTTATGGAAATGAAATGTGCAAGATGCTCATACGAATCATACATCTCAAAATAGGATTCTCATCACACAACTACATTTTCAATTCAAGTATTACAACATCACACCAACTCACATTTACACTTACTCACCCTATTTTTATAATATCACAAATATGTCATGTATCACACATAGAAGAAAGGAAAATTTGAGAATTCTACGAGAATGACAAGGTTTTGAAAGTCCACTTGCAAAATAAAAATAATCACTTTCTATGACACTCCAATTCACCAAAATCTATTCAAATATAGTATCATAATTATATAATAAATCTAACGACATAAAAATCAACTAATTCGGGTGAAAAGGCTAGACGGTCTAAAAATTTCATCACCATAAAATACCATCGGAATCTAGAAATTTATACATGAAAATGTTCCCCAAGTCATAAGGAATTCAACGGCGAAAACTGTTTAAAAAACGAAGCTAATATGAGGAAGAAATCGCATGTTAAAGTTTTCAAAATATATAAAAAATGCAGCAGCAAGATCACGAATTTTACCTGAAACGATGTACCAAAATCAGTTTCTAAAGCTCCCACGTCGTTCTTCTCAGAAAATTATACAACTTAACCTTTTGAATCACTCAAATCGGATCAAAATTGAGAGAGAAAACGTTGGTTGAAGC
>DF360010.1:592-18762 GCA_000787875.1 Solanum virginianum | reverse complement strand
TCCGATAAAAAGTAAATTAAATTATTGTAATAAAATAGTAAATTTCAAATGCAGTTAATTAAATGAATTGTGTTAAATTTTTAAATTCAAATTAAAATTTTGAATTTATCTCTATCCATTTGTATATGCAATATAACGTTTAATCAAAAAAAGGAAAAAAAAAGAAAAAAAATTAAATTAATAAAAACTTACAGCCTAGAGGATTAGGGTAATTTGGGTGTGGGAGGTAATCTTCCATATAGATTATTTGCAGTGACGAATATTTCTTCCTGACATCCATCAAGATAGAGATTCAATTGGCGTTTGATTGTATTTCATTATGAATATTTTTAAAAAAAAATAATTTTTATTATTGAAGTGAAAAATGAGGAATTGTGTTTGATCATAAATATAAATTAGAGTTATTTTTAATTTATGTTTTTTGAATAATTTGAAGTGAAAATATTTTCTATTATTTTTTAAATTCTTAAAAATTCAAAAATTCAATTTCATGTTAAATTTTAGAATTTTGTGGTGAAATTTATTTTCTTGTCAACACTTCAACTCTAAAAATAGAATCATCGCCAAACGCTCCCCTTTGTGTCATAATTTTGAGATTATGCCTATTTGGTTGCTAGAGTATGTATGACAACTAAGATATATACAAAGGCAGATTCAAAACTTTTAAAATATGAATCGCTTTAAAAATAAGATGAAAAAAAAGTTTCAAGTGAGAATTGAACTATATTCATTTAAGTAATCATTCAAGCTTTTGGGAGTATGAGTGTCATTGTAAATTATTTTTAAAAAAATATATACATAAAATATCTAATTTTATAAAAAGTTCATTGAATTGAGGGGCACCATAATTTTCGAAATGAATCCGCTCTTGTATGATGACTAGAATCCATTTCATTTCCTCTTGTATATTGGTCTAGTTCATGAACTATTGGGCTTGCTCTAAAGTCTCTTATTCTATCCAGTGCCTTAATGAGATCATCAAAGGATAGAGCAAGTATTATAAGATGGTGTTTTTAGCCGGCTGATGAATACTAGCGTCAAATCTCGATATAATAATTATTTATTGTGATAACATTTCACTATAATAATTTGATTATTTTTAGAATTGATTTTTTATGTTATATTTTACTTGTTCATACCTATAATAATAATGACATTTATTATAATAATACAATACTAAATACTCTTCGTAAAATCATCCCTCTATAACAATCATATGTAAGAAATATATTATGTTTTAAAAATAAATATTAAAATATTTATGATAGTCACCATTTATATCATGCACATAGTAAATTTAAAGTATGAATACATAAAAAAATTATATTTAAATATTTCTATTAGTTATGACCCTAACTTCATGGAAAACACGATGGTGTTTGACTTTTTACATTTATTTTCTTTCTATTTTTACTTATTTATTTATTTGTTAAATGGTTGACAGATACATTTCTTCTTTTTGATATACACTATCATTACACCAAATTATTTTTGCATAATTTTAATTATAACAATTGATCAAAGTAATATGTTAAATTAAATATACATAACAATACTTCATTATAACAACTGTAAAATTTTCAGACAAATACAAATTATTTAACTTGTATGATAGGATGAAAATTAAATCGAGGATCATTATGAGAGAGTAAGAATAATCAGATACAACAAAAGATTGAAAATCACTATGCATGGCAAATCAAGAAAAAATATATAAATAAAATCCAGAGTATACTTAAACAAATGTAAAATTGTAAATTTTTTTTACATAGAAATAAATAAATGTCAAAATAAAATAAAATAAAATATTCTTGATAAAAGATCTCAATTTTAAATTTCAAATCGTGTCAAAGTCACACTTATCCAAGAGAATTCAGTCGATACTTATTCATGAAACTTATATTACATGATAAATTATAAATTTACTTTTTATGTGCAAATATTGTTATGTGGGAAAATGATATTTAAAAAAGAAAATTGATTTAAACCCTTTTCGGAAAAAATTAACTTCTTGAAAAGGAGTCACCACTTAATTTATTTAAAGAAATTAAGAAAATTTAATTTTAAAAGACTCTAACAGATTAAGTGTTAAAAATATTAAAAAAATGAGAAAGAAGTACTTATTACTACTTTAAGAAGGTATTAATATTTAAAGTAGTCGCTAAAGTTTGGTTATCCAACGGTTTGAAAACTTCATTTGCTTAGCTTTGGAAAATTATTTGAAACCGTAAAGACAGTTAAAAATCATTTAATGAAGAAAATAATTAACTTAACACTTAAAATAATTTAGAAAGAATAAATTTTGTCAAAAATAACTAAGTAAATCTGATTAAATAGGATTAGAAGTTAAACAAACACAAATAAACAAGATATAAATGTCTAAGTTTTTTAACAAATGTCCCAAAATGACAGAGAATTTTAGTAGCTCAGTTGGTTGACTACCTGAACTCTCACCTTGTTAGTGAGGGTTCGATTCCCCACGTTGTAATCCCCCTCCCCATTTCCCCTTCCCCATCCCCATTTAAAAAAAAAAAGTCCCAAAAATGACTATCTGGGCTTAAAATCAGATTGCTATCCGCCTGGGCTGATTTTTAGGCCTAGCTGCGGTTGGAATTTTTGGGCTTGGGCCTATTTCTAGCCATGTATATCACTGTATACACTATGTATCAGTGTATATGAACCCGTTCCGCTATATTATATTTATATACAGCCTATTTCTCCTTTCAAAACCTATAAATCAGTTCTCCTTTCACTAGAACAAAATGGAGCTGACTCAAAAAATGATTCTACTCGAAAATGCAAGGATAGGCAACGCTTAATCTTCAATAGTCAAACACATGAAAACCCAATAGAAACTTTGAGATTTATTGTCACAACTCTAACCTAGGGCCTAGTCGCGATACGGCAAATGTGACACTTGAAGGCGGCCCATCCAAGCCTCTTGATCATATCATAAGCATGCATAAGGGAAAGTAAGCAAAACATAAAATAGTAAGCAAACGGAACATATCAATATCAAGTCATAGTTTCCCTCAGGGGAATTACAACATCATAATGTCCAAAACATGCCTTTACATCATACGACTTGGCGGGGGCTAGAACGTACTACTAGCTCACCCTCAAGATAGTCTCAACACAATAAAAACAACATATAAAGGACTTGTTCCCAAAGCATGGAAACTCACTAACAATCTTCAAAGCACAATCCAACTCTAGCCACGAAATGGAGGAATAGTCTCGTCGTCGCCCTTCCTTACATGATTAGATCATGTACGCAAAGAAGTCTGTGTTAATACGCAAAATGTACTAAGTATGTAAGTATGTCATGCATCAAGGAACATCGTAACATAATATCAATATGCATAATCTGTGATTCAATATCATTAAAACCTTTCAAACAGATCAAGCTTTATATGTAATTCAAGTCCAGTTTTTCATAAAAGAATGAAAGATATCGAGGTACTAGCTATTAAATCACCCTTAATTCATTAGCCCAGGTTTGTTCAAAGCAAGGAGAAGACTGTGGGCGAGTGAGGAGCGTGGGGTGAGGGGAAAAACAAAAGAGGGGCGCGTGAGTTTATTTGGGTATATGTATACTAGTGGCGAAAGTTCGTGCCAATATAAATTATTTTTTAGTTTTGATTTATGTGACATCTTTTAGAAAATATTAAAAAATTATAATTGAAGCAGTTAAAGAAATATTATGAAGTCGTTAAAGTAGACAATCAATATATTGCTACCTTGAAAGATTAAATTAAAAAATTCACAAATTATTTTTATTGGCCCAGCGGAAGCTGCTCACACAAGCAGTCAATATAAATTATTTTTTAGTCTTGATTTATGTGACATCGGTAGATTTTTTTATATATTTTAAAAGATATTGTAAAATTATAATTGAAGCAACTAAAGAAATATTATAAAGCCGTTAAAATAGACACATCAATACACTGCAGTTGTCTTGAAAAGATTAAATTGAAAAGCCCACAAATTATTTTTTATTGGCCCAGCTAAAGCTGCTCAAGCAGGCAACCAATATACATTATTTTTTAGTTTTGATTTATGTGATATCAATATATTTATTTATATATAGCTAAAGAAATATTGTGAAGCAGTTAAAGCAGATATGTCAATATATAGTAGCTTTGAAAAAATTAAATTAAAATGTCCGTGAAAGATTTTTATTGACCCCACATAATAAAGGAGAAAAAACTGACAGATGAAACAAACAAGATAACTAGAAATTGCTCAAGTATAAAGTACGACCATAAGCTCCTCAACTAATTGCTTATATATGAGTAGTAATATTAGTGTAAGTTGGCTGATTATTGAACAAAGGTTGGGCTGGATTGGGTATATGGGTTAATTTGGGCCAAGAAAATAGTCCAAAAATGGATTAAATTGATATGAGAAGGGCTGAAAATGGGTTAAATGGTGGAGAATTTGGATTGAGAAATTAGCCATTAAAAATTACAATTATGACCAATTAAAAATTTTAAAAGTAGCCAATTTGAATTAGTTGGTTAATTTTAGTTATGAGACGAATCAATATAAATTGATTAAAGAGCTTCTTAAAATCATTAAAATGAAATAATTAACTTAATTCTCTCCTAATTGATTATTGAATCTAAAATAATTTATATTAAATCGAGATAATTAACAAAAAAATAAAATCTTGTTGAAATGATTTTTGGATAAATATAATTAAAAGATTAAAAGATTAATGCTAAAATAACTTCTGCTTTTTTCAAAAAAATAATTATTTCAATTTGTTGAAAAATTAAAGAAACTCGATAATTAATTTAAATTATGGAAGATCAAAATTGGGTGCCAACAATCATGATAAAGGTTTTATATATTTCTAAAAAATATGTTAATTATCCTGGGTTGCTCAAACTAGTGAGAAAATAAAGTTCACGTGTCTTATTAGTAAGTACGTACATATAATTATTTTGTTCGTTCTGATATTTTCTTGTTCGAGCACTTTCTTTTTCTTGTTTATAATGATTTTATATACTATTTTAAATTATGTAATGTTATAAAAAAACATTAATTTTATTAAAAAAAATATTTTTGATATCTTATTAAGTTTTAGCTTTGTTAATGGGTCGTGATTTATACTCTATTTATAGAAAATTACCTTTTGAAATGTTCTAAGTATACAAATTAACTAAGAAAATATACGTGGAAAAAGTAAAGTAGTCGCTTGAATTTTCAAAGAAATTAAGAAAATTTGATTTTTAGAAGATTCTATAGATCAAATCTTAAAAATAATTTATTCCTAATATATACAAGTCTATATTTGATATCTCCACAAAGAGAGGCTATTTATTAAAGTAAAAGAGAAAAAGAAGGCACTAGAGTCTTAAGAATCATTTTAGTGCTTAATCTATATTCCTAATATAACTCAAATTAAACTAACACTTCCAACAAGTGGATGCTAATTAGTGACGAAAATGAACAACTAAACAAACACTTTCCATGACTAGAATTTGATAGAAAGTAAAACAAACATGATTAGAAAAGAGATTAACAATTAAAATTGCATGTATACTTAACATGTCATTACTGAACAAAGAGTAGTTAATTAAACATATTTAACAAAGTTCAAATAGGCAGATTCAAGATAATAACAGAGGCACATAACTAATAACCTTGTTAGAAATAAAATAAGCTTAAACAAGGAAAAGAGACGCAACAAAAACTAAGATTATTCAGTTTAGCAACCAATTTTGGATCAAATTTTTAAGTAAAGAAGCTTTAACACAGATTCCGAAGACATAAACAAAGTGAACTGAATTTACGCATTAAAAAGCACATAAAAAGACTTTGAACCTAGATAGCTACAACATGTCTTATAGATTCGGGGTGACAATTGGGCGGGTTGGGTCAAATTTAAATGGGTTATAATGGGTCAAGACATCAAAGGGGTCAAGACCCAACCCAACCCAAATTTGCTTGGGTCAAAACGGGTTGAGTAACGGGTTATAGAGTGGGTCAAGACCCAACCCAACCCAAATTTGCTTGGGTCAAAACGGGTTGAGTAACGGGTTATAGAGTGGGTCAAGACCCAACCCGACTCAATTTTTACAAAGTTTTTCTTATTTTATTTATTTTTTTCATTATTTTAGTACTTAATTAAATTATATTTTTCTTTATTATGACTATATAAAACATATCAAATTTAAAAAAAAGTGTTTTGAAAATATTTTAACAAGATCTCTCTCGAATTAATTCGTGTTGCATATCAACCCAATTTTAAATGGGTTGGGTTGAGATGAGTTGAGCTAATAATTGAAAGGGTTAATAATTCGTCCACACTTCAACGGGTTGGGCTTAATTTTGTCACTCCTAAACACACGCGGAGCAACACTAAGATGAGCAGGAAGGTTTCAAAATCAATCATGATGAAGCTAGAAACCCCGGAAAAACAAGAAACATGTTGGATAATGCCAACATCCTGCCTATGGCAAGACCCATGAGAGGGTTGCGGTGGTTCGGGTCGGAGTCATGATCGAACGAACATGGCGCTTGCATGGTGAACTTGGTTAAGAAATAAAGTTGCACTTTTGCTATCAGTTATAACTTTTGACATAATAGTAACCGCTTCATCCTAACAAACGGTAAAGCGAATTATTATATTAAGTCGCCCCTCGAACCCGAAAATGAAGATAAATAGAGAGAAAATTATAGTTTTCATTATCAGCCACTTTCATAAAAACATGGCTTTTTTTTTTCTTTACATCTAATACCCTTTAAAAGGAAATAAGACAAGAAAGGAAACTAGCTTTAGCTACAACCATATAGCTTTGGCATTGATAAGCATTTGTTTAAGAGATCCATCAACATGAAGGGAAATAACATCTTTAGTTGAACCAACAAAGTGTCCACCAATGAAAATAGCAGGAACACATGGATTACAACCTAGGGTTCTCAATGCCAATGCCATTTCATTGCCTCTTGAATCTTGATCTAGTTCATGAATTGCTGGACTTGCTCCTAGTTCATAGAATAGTGCTTTCATACTATGACACATGCAACATGAACTCTTGGTGAATATTACTGCTGCCTTCTTTGATGCCAACTCTCTAATCTTATCCATATTTCAAATTTATTGTATCTAAACAAATATTTTTCTAATCAAGATAAGCTCAGCGAGAACAGAAAAAATCTCGTGTGGAACAGAAGGGAGTATTGATAGCTATTATGATGATAAGCTTTATTGATGATTGAGGTTTTCATATCTGGTATTTATAGGGATTCTTGATGGTTATTTGGGTTGCATTGTTTATAGTTATCTAAAAAGTCAAATAATAAAGTAATCCAAAAAAAGTACTAAAGTTAGCTAAAAATGAAAAGTGGAATTTCTCCAAAGTTATTTTATTCGTAAAATTAGAGGAATCAAATAAGTATAGAGAACTTCATTAACAAAAATAAAATAAAAAATTAAGTATTTATTTATTTATTTATTAAAAGAATCAGAAATTTGATTATGTTCTTGATTTTGCCCACTTGTGCTTACCGACCATAACCATAATAACTGACCCCTTCAATGTCCGTACAAACATTAACATTGTTTAGAAGATTTTATTCCTTTATTTACTTGACAAAATAATTCTTATAACTTTCGGTGATAAATTATGTCTAGCGGGGACATTTGATACGAGAAATGAGATAAGTAAAAATATATCATGAAATTATTTTATCTCATTTTTTAATGTGATCGTAATTCCACCATGTCTAATGGAATAAAATAATTTAAAAATTTTAGCTAATACGTCAAACCAAACATGAAATAACAAAATTATTATTTTTATTCCACGTATCAAACGACCCCTAACAAGAGTATTATTAATTAATTTAATATTGCAAGAATAACGGTGTTTTAGATTCTAAAGACGTTAAAGCTACTGTATGAATAGATGTAGAAGAATGTGGAATAAAATATGTTCCATTATTATGTAATGCATGGAATGTGTAGGGTAGGAGAATATATAAAACTTACTTGTGAAGATTTTAAGCAGTCTTAGATAACAACTTAACAAGATCAGTCACTAGATTCAAGATGAAAAAAGTTGTAATATTCCTCTGAAAAAAAATTGAGTAAATTACATAACTAGACAGACATATGATATGTATTTATATTAGTGAAAAGGGTCAAAATTGCCTCTAAACTATACGAAATAGATCACTTATACCTTCCGTTACATTTTGGGATCAAAAATACCTCTGTCGTTATTCCAAGGGACCATAAATACCCTTACACTGTTATCCTTGCCACATGGCAGTCCACGTAGATATCCACGTAGCAATAAAAGGGTCAAAATCACCCTCGAACTATTCGAAATAGCTCAAATATACCCTTCGAATATTTTTGAGATCAAAACTACTCTTGTCATCTATGTTTTGGACCACTTGCTATGATAAATATTCATAAAAAGAATAGTGAAAAAAGAAACATATATATTTCTAAAGTAAATTTTATATGCACAATTTATTTTTAATTTTTAAAATATATAGTTTGGATAGATCATATGAAATTTTATGTGATGATAAATATTCATAAAAAGAATAATGAAAAAAGAAACATATATATTATTTAAGTAAATTTTATATACATAATTTATTTTTACTTTTTAAAATATATAGTTTGGATAGATTATATGAAAATTTTATGTTGTTTTTGAATTTTGTTCATGAGTAATAATTATTATCTATCATTCACATATTTTTCTGCTATGATTTGGGGTCCATAAAAAAGAATAGTGAAATATATATATATATATATATATAAAATTTCTTTTTTCCCATGTCGGCAACGGTGTAAGGGTATTTGTGGTCCAAAACAGAGACGGCAAGGGCAATTTCGATCTCAAAAATAGTCGAAGGGTATATTTGAGCTATTTTGAAGAGTTCGAGGGTAATTTTGACCCTTTTATTGCCATGTGGATATCTACGTGGACTACCATATGGCAAGGATTATGGTGTAAGGGCATTTGTGGTCCCTTGGAATAACGACAGGAGTATTTTTTTATCCCAAAATATAACAGAGGATATAAGTGATCTATTTAGCATAGTTTAGGGGCAATTTTGACCATTTTCCCTTTATATTATTCCATTATATTTTGAAAAAATTATAATTTATAACTATAGTTAGAATTTTGTTGTCATTTTCTCTCTCTGCAATCTTTTGCCAGACACACAAATATATATGTATACTAGTTACATATATACAATTATTCGACAAAAATACATATTTAATTCAACAGAAATACATATACAATTTGTTTCTCTCCACTTTCTGCCCTCTCGCTCGCCTCTCTCCTCGCTCTTCCAAACTCGCTTGCCAGATATACAAATACATATGTATATCAATTACACATAAATATTTATTTGACATATATACATATATAATTCGTATCAGATCTCTCCACTCTCTGGCCTCCCTTGCTTGCCTCTCTACTCCCTCTCTCGATCTCGCTCGCCTCTCTTCTATAAATATATAGCTATGAATCGTAATTAGCAAACTATAACTATTTTTTACCTTATTATGTTTCAAATATTTAATTTGCTCTTTTTTTAAAAATCCTCATATAAATTTTACACGTTGGATAGTGAGATTCTGTGGAATCAAAGTAGCTAATAATTGAGATTCCTTACGTCTTCCAAGTTGAGATTTTTCATGCTATTCCAAAGTTAGGGGATATATATATATAGAAAGAGCTGATGTGTAAAAGATGAGAGCTTATCCAATTTGTTATCATAAATGTTCCATATCCACCTTTGGAACCACGCAAGTTGTTTGTATCACAATGTCACACATAGCACATTGATTTACTTCTATCTCTTCATTTTTACTTGTCATTGTTATGCTTTTCAAGATTAGCTTTATGAAAAATAATGCTATAAAAATTGCAATTATTCTCATATTAATATGATGAAAAAATACATCTTAAAATAGTGTCAAAGTTCATACAAATTAACCTCAATAAAGAAAATAGTAACAAATAAAAATAAACGGAAGAAATATCTAAAAATTTATTTCTCTGATCTCATATTGCATGATTAGGGGTAGGGTTGCATTCAATGAAAAGGGTCACTAGAATTAATTAATGTGAAATTAGCATTTCAACTTTATGGGTATTTCTGAATTTTAGACATGATGATTTTAAGTAATACCTAATAACTAGGTTCTAAATTTGATCTTTATATATATTGAACAAATTTATTATAACAAATGCACTATTTGAGCAAAATCATATTGTATGATAATTGACAAATTTATTAACGCAGGGGGGCTACTAGTTCCATCCCCATATAGAATAATTTCTATCGTCGAAAAATTATAGTGTATGATTATATTAATAAATTCTTGTAGGTCACAAATTTAAATCGTAAACATAATAGCGTTATTCTTTTTTTAAATTCTTAATTTTTTAGGATTTCTAGCTCTGTAGTAGGGTTAAGATTGCTTATACACCATCCTCTCCAAACTTTATCTGTGTCATTACACTAGATATTATGTTATTGTGTGTAATTATGTATAACTACCATGGTAAAAACTAAAAACTTATCAACACCTAATGTATACACCAACGCACATAAATTCATCTTGGTAATGTTATAAATTAATTAAGCGAGAAGGTGTAATTGTTGAAGTGTCTCACATCAAATGAAAAAATGAACCATAGATGATCCCCTTAACATAGTTTGATCAATCCTCTCAATCATGACTAGTTTTTGAGGTTGAGTTAGAGGCACAAGATTCGTTTCTTTATAATAATAATTAAACATATCATCTAGTAATATTCGATGCGTATATATATGAAGATATATATAATCACATATTCATTAATTTAGTATAAACATCAAGTTATTTTTATCAAGAGAACACTCTAGTGACATTATTAGTTGTCTTATGTGTGAAGGAAGGAAGCATGGGAATCAGAGTAAGTAGGCTAAAAAGAAAGAAAACATGAAGAATATATGTGGCCTAGTAGGAGGATGCATATGCAACTTTGCTTCCCTTTTATCCATGGAAAAGAGATGCTACTTATTGTTTGCATGGCCAATATAAGATTCTTTAGAGGAAAATTCTTCATAAAGATTATTAAGCCAGCAATATTGCATCAGCCTGAAGGATATTGACTTATTATATGTAATATAAGATGGATTTATCTTTTTAAATTTATTTAAATGAATTGGCCGTTAATTTTTTGTCCCACGTAACAGAACAATAAGAGAAATTTTGGGAACAAGAAATTACACCCTTTAACCTTGAAAATTGATGGTTTGAACTTTTGACCTCTGCTTGCTTCGTACACAATCTTTATGATAAAAAGATTAGAGTTATTAAATTTGAAATTTTTTAACATGATGCAATCGAGGTGAAAAGTTCAAGAACACTCATCTAAATCAGCCTTCAATCCATGAATAAAATTTGAGGCCCATGTCAAGAGCTTGAAACCTGATCCAGTTAAAGTCCAATATGCAATAGAGTGGTTAGTTACTCCTTTTGGACATCTCTCAATTTGTGCTCACTTTATAGAAACTTACATATAGTATGACCATGTGCATCAATGTATATCTCACACATTTTTAAGAATACAAATATACATGACGGAGATACACTAATATACAATATGGATATTAGACTTTATTCTTGTTCTTTAAGAAGGCGGTCAAATTTTGGAAAATTTTCTAGTGAAATAGTGTGTTAACTCCATTTTATGTGTTAATTTGGACTTCTGAGTAAATGAATCCCCTAGATAGTTTCATTTTATGTGATAATTGGAGGATGTGAAATACAAATTAAGAAGATACTGTGAATTTTTTTTTCTATTAGTCTGGCAAAGTAAGATTTGCATATATTGTATCCTTTTCAGACTCTACTTGGTGAGATTACGCTAGATATATTGTTATTGTACGATATGCACATATTTAAGGAATTGAAAACTTCAATTTTTTTGTGTCTTTTGTTTGTTTGGACTTCAAACTTTGATGGTCTTGATAATAATTTCTGTGGCAAGAACGTATGATCTTCCATTAAATATAATTTGTGTGAGCATGGGGGTGAGAAATTTGAATACAAATATGCAATGTCATCTCAGGATTATTATTGAAGATTATAGATACTTGTTAAAAAGTGAACAAAGTCACAATTATACACATCTCAAAGATAGGCAAATCAATGTGGGAATTATTTGGCAAACAAAGACCAAAAACATGAAGAAAATGTTCTAATTTGAGAAAGTGGGCTCAAAGAAATAGAATTTATTCTTCTAGCAAACCTAAGCCATAATGCTTATGAAAGATGTTGAGCAATTTATTCTGTTTTTCCAATGTACCATAAACATTAAAGATGTTAAGCAATTTATTTAGTTTTTCCGTTTGTAATTTTTCCAACTTCTATAACCTCTGTGGATGTGATCTGTAACTTCCATGGAAGTTACAATTTACAATTGCATCCACTACTCTTCAACTACTCCACTACTTCCACTAACTTCTCACTAATGATAGCTACTAACTTCCAATACTGTGTCTTGATGGTAGAACAATTATAAATAGGACATATCTGGTTAAAAGTCTCTAAGTACAAATTCTCCTTCTGTACTCCACACTATTTTCAATGAGGTTTGAGTGCTTAGAAGATTTAGAAGGTGGAATTTAAACAAACGGCTACAACTCCGACTAAATCACTAACAATAGCTGAAAGTATATTGATCTACTATTTCGCTGCACTATTGCTCTGTAACTTCTTATATTTCCAATATACCAACGGGGTGATAAATTTATTAGTTAGATACTCTTATAAGGTTAATAAATGTAAGGAAGGAAAACTAATTTGCAAATCACATGGCAAATGAATACCACAAACATGATTTTCTTTTAATAATTTGGGAAAATACGATTAATAAAATGATTTTTTTTTCCTTCTAACAAACTTAGTAGCTTATGAAAGGTGTTAAAAGTAATTTCCTTAGTTTCTTCTAATGTACAATAAGAAAAATGATGAATTTAAAAGTTAGATACTACAAGTTTAATAAATACATTGCATGCATGAACTCTAAAATATTTACAGAAAACCCAAATTTTGATTGGTGACATAAACTATGACAGAGAATCCATTTTAAACGTGAAGCATTTCCTTTTTCAGTTGAAATTATCACCGGAGAAAGAGGATGCATCAATACCTCAAAATGTGTATTCCTGACATAGGGAAGTTGACTTTTATCTGTTCCTAGTTTATTTATTCTCCTCCTCTTAAATGTACTGTTACTAAAATTTTTATTTTTGGGTATTCGGATTCATAAAGGCCTATGTGAGGATATCACTCACTTTATTAAGGCCTGAAATGAGAAGACTCAGTCGATCAATAATAATATATTTCAGTGTGATTTTATAAGTAAGAAGAAGAGTGTATGCAATTTTATTTTTATTTTTGTGAAGATAGAGAATTTGTTTTCAATATATCCTTGGCTCAAGTAAATAACGAAAAATAATACGGTAATTGAAGCAACAAAAACAACAGATAAAACTAAAATCTTAGAATAAGATAATGATGATAATAATAACAGTAATAATAAGCTAGCTGACACTATCTGCTAATCTTGTCGAATGCCATAACTTCCTATCTAGGTTTGTGTCTCACACTTTTTTTACTAGAGCATCTGAGCATCTCATTATTACATGTATGAATCATCTTAGCCCCGGTTCCATCATCTTATCTAGTGTTCACCGTAGAAGTCACTTCCACCTTGTTCTAAATATCTTTGTTCTTAATCCGATCATTCCTACTATGCTTACTTATCTTATCTGGACATGTGAGTTCTTGACCAATGATAAACTTTGCTCTATATAATAAAGTTGGTCTAGTATACAACCACTTTATAGAATTTACTTTGAAATCTTGGTGGAAGACATTTATCGTACAATATGCCAAATGTGAGCATTTATTTCAGTTGTCCAACTCTAGTACAATATGTGAAATTATTGTCAATCGCACAATTTTCTCTAATTACTAATCCAACATACTTGAAACTTTGTCTCTTAGAGATGACTTGAGTATTAGTCCTCGAGTTAGTCACTAAACTTGCACTCCAAGAACATTGTCTTAATCCTGCTCAACCTGAAACCCTTTCGACTCTCGAGTCTTATGTATCCTAGCCTCCAACTTATCTTTAACTCTACCGCACATCTCGCTAATTAGTATTATGTCATCTACATAACATAATAGACATCATGCAGATCATCTTGGATATGTCGCATCAGGTTATTCATGAGTTGATCTCTCATACAACCCCATCATGACTGTAAAGTGACCCTGTCTCTTTCCACTATTCTCATCCTGTTCTTGACTCTAACATGCAATTAATTGCATGGTGATAACGTAAGCTACATCCACACCTTTAGCCTCCAAACATCTTTTATAGAAGCTCCCTTCCCCTTAGGAGTTTGTCATTATGTAAATTCCTCTTACTCATACTCACTAATCTTCTTACGATATCAATTGCTTATGTTGTGGAATGGCCCCGATATAAAGCTAAATTGATTCTCTTGATTCACTCACCCCTCCTCACCCTCATCTTCACTTTCTTCTCTCAAACTTTCATAGTACGATTTAATAACTTGATACATCTATAATTATTACAATTAATTATCTACATTATCTATATTCTTTTAAAATTTTATTGAAATATCATCTGATCGGTTGCCCGCCCCTTCTCATCTTACAAATAACCTCTTAACCTCCTCAAACTTTATACCCCTATAATACCCAAATTGTAGACACCTTTCAAAGTGCTCTAATCACACAACAAAATATTCTTTGTCCTCTACTTTATTTAGGAGCTTATGAATGTGTGTTTCTTCCATGTTATGTAATAGTGCCGTATCCACCAACACTTTTTCAATTTGTGTTGCATGCAAACGTGGATGTTAAGTTCTACTCCCTCGGTACGTCTTTACTTGTCCTCTGTTGACTTGACACAACAATTAAAAAGTAGTAAATAATAGGGATAATTTTACTAAATCACTCTTTAAATACAATAAATACAATATCTTAAAAAATATAATAGATGGAGAATCTTAGTATCTCAGTTGGTTGACTACCTGAACTCCTACCTTATTGGTGAGGGTTCGTTTCCCACATTGTAATCCCCCTCTCCATTTCCAAAAAAAAAAAAAACGCAATAGAGAAATGCCGATAATTTAAGTATTAAGTGATGACGTGGAACAATTACTCAAATTGACGATCAATTAAAACCTAAAACCTTAAATTTTGATAATAGCTAAGATCAATTAAATCCTGACTAATTTATGACATATTTATTGAGATCAATAATATGACACAAGTGAACCAAAAACCAATAAAGTTGGAAGTGCTATCATCGTGGTGACATTCAAGAATCTAATAAGTTCAGAATCAGGCTACGCTTCAAGGGGGTAAACCACTTATTTTCTTTTTTTAAAAAAATATTCGAATCTCCCTATGTCAAGAAGATTAGTTTGTTACTCCATTAGATTTGAAAAAAAAAAATTACATGAATTTTCTTGATATAAAGGATTTTTTAGTAAAATAATAAAAAATTACGTGAGTCGTAAGTTTGAAATCTAAATAAGACAAAAGGGCCTTCGGAGAAATTCATCCTAGATATTATTCCCTCGGTCTCAAATTAATTGAATTTTTGAGGTTTTTTTCAAGGTTCAAAATAGTTGAATTTTTCAAAGTTCAAGATGAATATTTGAAACTTTTTCATATTTGACCTTTCATTTATTGAACTTTTACATTTTCTACGAAATAAATTACACTATATACTTATGATTTTACAAAGGGTAATAGTAGAAAGTATGGTCTAAAGTTTGTTTTTGAATGTTTTTCTTAATATGTGTGCATTACCTTACAAATTCAGTTAATATGAGACAAAGAGAGTATAGTATAAAAGCAAACTCTGTTTTTGTGTGTAGATATAATAAATGATGAAAATCGTGTATGGACCATTACTTTAAGTATAACATTTTGATTTGTCAAGTTTATTTAGCTGAGTCTAACCTTTATTCATAAAATTGAACCCTTACTAATAACATTAATGTTCAGATAGTCAATCAACTGAGTTAGTATGATTTTCTTTTCCAATTAATTAGATGGCTTAACAAAAAGTAATTTTCAAAATAGAAACTAAAAGAGAGTGGCTACAAGTCTACAAAGAGTCAATGACTTCATATGATATAGTAAATTTATTATTACAATGCTTAAGAAACATTAAAGGACTCTTGTTTGAGAAAAACAACATCGAGCATGTTACATGAAAGATGCTCAATTCCACAAACTACTAGGTATTAATATGATCTTACTACTTGGTGGATTTAGTTTTATTAGCATACTCGACGTGAATCTGAATTAGTCATGCCAGTAGATTTTAAATACCAGGTATTCAAAACAAGAAAAGAAAAAGGAAGTTTTACATATACTATAGCCAAAGAGCTTTAACTTTCATGAGCAGAGGAACAAGATTTCCCTCAAGATGGAGACTCATAATCTCATTCGCACCGCCAATTAGTTCTTGTCCAATGAACACTGCTGGCACGCTAGGCTTCAAGCCTAGCATCAGCAGTGCTCGCTCGACTTGTAGGCCATTGGGAAGTTCATCCAATTCATACACAGTTAAGTTAGCACCAAAACATGATATGAGTGTCTTTATGGTGTAACACATGCAACATTTGCTTTTGCTGAACATCACCACTGGCTTTTCAGCTACCATTTTCTTCACTGACTCCATTTTAATTATTGAAAAAATGATTAATGTAGAACATCACCACTGGCTTTTCAGCTACCATTTTCTTCACTGACTCCATTTTAATTATTGAAAAAATAACTAATGTAATATAAGAGGAAGATGAATTGATAAGTTGTTGAAGTGATGATGAATTTGAAACTCCCATTGGAGCTATTTATATACTAACTGAAATAGTGACTTGTGAAGATTCATTGTGCTTCCTTTATACCCCCTAATCCCCACTCAGACACCAATAAATTAAAAGGAAAGAATAATAATAAGTTTAACTGTTAATAAATAGTAGGCATTCAAGGTTCTTGATACTGCCTGTCTTTAAAGTGTCCCAAAAAAAAGAGAAAGAAAAACATAAAGTATAGAGGGTAGTATGTGAAGTTTGTTATATGGTTATAAGGACTAAGGAATTAAGTTCTAGCTATGTACTTAGCTGGAGTTTAAGCATTTTGCGGCAATGATTTTGATGCAATAATATATTTAGTGATAATAATATAATATAAGTATTTATAATCAGCACTTTACATATTGTAGTTAAGCGAGTTAGTAACTTTATATGCAATGACATTAACCATCGCTAAATATTTTTGCAACAATAATAAATCTATAGCCACTAAATATCACTTTTATTGTAGTGTTAGTGCACCTGAAGGGAGCTAAAGATATAAAAAAAGAGTTCAATTGAATCTCTTTAACTCGGAGATGACACTACACAAACATAGCAAATAGTCATATATATATAAATCTCCTTACCATAGAAAATTTTATGTATGTTATGTTTTAGTTTTGATGACTTAACAAACTATTGGGACTTGATTCATGAACCTAATCCCATGTACTTGGACTTGTCACTATAAATGTGGTTGGTGAAAGTACAATACAGTACAAAATACTGTTCAGCCAATCAAAAAACACCAGATTATTTTTGTCCACTCGTTAATACTCACTCTTTGACAAAAGAATGCCTAATTTTTGCGTAACAAAGTTTTTCTCACAAGTAAAAGTTGATTTCACTTTCAAGGAAGAACTAATGCCAATACCTTAAGGGACCTATTGAATTAGTTCAAGAAGAAGTCTTAGCCATTCTATTTTGATGTTGTTTTGATATTGTACCTTGTATTCTGAACATTATAGGATCAGTTCCTATGTTATATAAGAATACTGATTATTTTATTTTTTATTGTATTTAAGTTCATGTGTTCATGGCTAGAGTTAGCTTTGAGGAAGTTGTTGAAGTCTACATTAACTAGAGTTAGTTTATGTAGTGACAATAGAGTTATTGTCATATGTAACACCTCGTGAAATGACGAAAATACTCTTAGAATTGACCTTATGTATAACTTGTCTTCTCTTGCTCTGTTTGCAAATCCGAGACCAGATTTGCGA
>DF360011.1:35677-77686 GCA_000787875.1 Solanum virginianum | reverse complement strand
TATAAAAGAGTATTTTTGACCCATTTTCCAACAATAAGACATTTTTGGTCCAAAGTATCATTGACAAGGGCATTTTTGACCCTTTTCCATTATGCAATTTAAAATAGTGTATTTTGACCAATTTCTGATAGTACAAGGCATAAATGACCCAAAATATAAACAGTGGATATTTTTGACCCAATCTGATACTATAAGGGCATTTTTGACCCTTTTCCATTTAGCAATGACAATATTAATTAAAATCATAAAACAAGCAACTCTACATAAAGTTTTCAAAATTCATCTACATGTACCGCTCAAGGTCTTAAAAATTTAAATGATATGATAAATAGAAGTAAAGTATTTCTTCTTTTTGTTTCTCGTTCGGAAAAAAATTTGCTTTGAAGAAGTTGAACTTGTAAATAAAGGTCTTTGTTGTTTTTTCCTCTCAAAAATTTCTAAAACTTCTCCATAAGATTCTACCTCCACAAATTGCTCCATCTGCCAACTAGCATATTCTACCGTCCTTTCAAGTCTTCTGTTTGGACACAAATGCTTTACTAGAAGTGTCACGGATGGTCATTCTTGAAGGCAAAGCATATTTTTATTTCATCACATCAACAAAGATCCTGACTTTGAGTTTCATTGCTATTTCTCAACATAATATAATTTTCGAGTGCTTAGTAATGCACGTCTATAGCATTAAAGAGATTAATATTAAATATAACCATTCACTAGAGTATTATTAATTTAATTAAGTTGAAGTTTTACCATCAACCATCAACTATTCCCTTGTGATTATATATTGTTTAAGTTTCACTATTAATGAAAAGTCTGTATATATATTGACATATATCGAAGAAGAAAATTACAAATGTTCACATGATTTAGGTGAACTTTCTTTTAGCTTAGTTTTCTAGGTGTTCACACTTTCAACACATTTCATAACACCAACAAATGTATCATTTTCTGTCAATTTATTTAGCATTCCAAATAGCAGACATAATCATGAAGTTAGATTATTTTATTAGCCTTGTTCATACCTTTAATTACTTACAAACCTTCTTCACATGCACCCAAATTATTTTACTAGCCATGTTCACACTAGAAATTATTTTACTTGTCTTGTTTACAACAGATGTGATCATTGGGAACATAAATTTCTAAACAAATATATTAGGTAGATTTTATACAAAAAGAATTATAGTGTAAACATTATAGTCTCTCTTTATATAATAGGAGAGTCAAAAATATCACATGCAAGCACTCTAAAATTTCTAAAATTAACAAACATTGATTTTTATATTTAAAAATGACAGTTTAACAATGACAATATTAATTAAAATCCTACAACAAACAACAGTACTTAAAGTCTTTAAAATTCATCTACACATACCACTCAAGGTCATAAAAATTTAAATGATATGATAAATAGAAGCAAAGTATTTCTTCATTTTTTTTCCTTGTTCGGATAAGAATTTGCTCTGAAGAACTTGAACTTGTAAATAAAGGTCTTTGTTGTTTTTTCCTCTCAAAAATTTCTAAAACTTCTTCATAAGATTCCACCTCCACAAACTTCTCCATCCGCCAACTAGGTATGTTTTACCATCCTTTCAAGTCTTTTGTTTGGACACAAATGCTCTACTACAAGTGTCACAGATAGTCATTCTTGAAGGCAAAGCATGTTTTAATTTCATCACATAAAAAAGATCTTGAGTTTGAGTTTCATCGCTATTTCTCAACATAATATAATTTTTGAGTGCTTAGTAATGCACGTGTATAGCATTACTGAGATTAATATTAAATATAAGCATTCACTAGAGTATTATTAATTTAATTAAGTTGAAGTATTACCATCAACAAAATATTTTTGCATATTTAAACAAATATAATTATGAAAAAGATTCACTGCTACATGGGAGGAGCTCGTTTTAGATGTATTTGCACTATAGATCGTATGTATCTGTTGTTAATGTATTCAGTCAAGTTTTTGTCTTATCACCAACCCAACAAAAAATTAACATCTATATCTAGTGCCTTAAATGCATGAACTCCCTAAATTGAAAATTAAATTATAAAAATACCCCTAACTGAATACAAAGTCCTAACTGAAAACACCCTCACACTACAAACACTTTGTCCAATCGTCCGCCTAAACTCCAATAGATGCAACTCTTCGCTTAATCTCTAATTGATGCAACTTCTTGCTTTTCACCCTAAAATCAACCTAACCTAAAACACATTCTCTTAGCTTAATCTACCAATAGATGCAACTCTTCGCTTAATCTCTAATTGATGCAACTTCTTGCTTTTCACCCTAAAATCAACCTAACCTAAAACACATTCTCTTAGCTTAATCTACCAATAGATGCAACTCTTCGCTTAATCTCTAATTGATGCAACTTCTTGCTTTTCACCCTAAAATCAACCTAACCTAAAACACATTCTCTTAGCTTAATCTACCAATAGATGCAACTCTTCGCTTAATCTCTAATTGATGCAACTTCTTGCTTTTCACCCTAAAATCAACCAAACCTAAAACACATTCTCCCATTAAAAATCTAGCTTCCGCGGAAAACGAGCAGGAATGCCCAGAAATAACTTCTCAAACCAAAGTATGATCTTTGTTACTTAACCCTTCTTCAGCATTGTGTTATTCGATTTACCCTCATAATTTTTCAGGCCAACTTTGTTTTTGCCGCAAATCATAGACAGCTGTTGGACTAAGCCTTTGTCGAACTTGCTCGACACCGCTTACGAGCTGTAAGTACCAAACTTTTTTATTTAGCCTCACGTTTATGTACAGATGCCTGCATTAAGCAACTATTGAACAGTCACAACTATTCAATTTGAACTCTTTAATAGCAACAATCAACTATGGTACTAATCCACAAATCGTCTATTTTCTATGTTTATCAAACAGGTATGGCCAAGACTCTCTCATATTTAACAATTGGCCTAATTATTAGCGAATTCGTTCTCTCCTGAAAATGAGCTGTAATTTCCACCTATTTAAGCTATTAAAATAGTACACTACATGTATGTTCAATCACATATATTATATGCTACTGAAATATGATTTTCATAATCATTTTAATATTACTCTATTTAATAGTAAATTTTAGTACGAAAATTCACAATCATTTGCTTTGAGATGTTTTTAGCAGTCTTTATTTTTCTTATTTTTTGTTTATTACTTATATATATTTATGAAGTACAAGTGAAAGATGATAAAGTCTGGAGAAAATCTTATATTTATGAACATGATGATATAATGACCTTACCAATTACTTTTGAGCTTATTTGTGAAAAATAACTATCTTGCCCTTTTGTAAGTTGTTTTGGACCTATTTTGAATTATTTCTATTATTGGAACAAAGATCTTGTGTTTTAAAAGTGAAACATATATGTTTTGGCATTTTTGACAACTTAAGTTGTTGAAAAAATGAGTTTTTGTACCATTCTGAGTTTCAAGTGTCGGACCAGAAATTCATCGATTTCATTAGCTCTGGAACGTCGAATTTGGTCTAGTAGAAGTTATGAAATTGATTGTGAAGTTAAAATAGAGATTTTAAATCCAGAGTTGTGTTTCAATTGATTCTAATGCCTAAGTCTGACTTTGATCAACATTTAGAGTTCGGAAGCTCTAATAAAAATTTTGACAGTTCCAGTAGTTGTGGATGATGAAACTAATCCTAGAAATGATCTTGTAGTAAGTTTTGGAGTTTTCGAGGCCAGTTTTGGTATTTTGAGTTTTAAACTAGTTTAACGAGCTTTATCGGTAATTGGGTCGATGAAACTGCAGAATCAAATTTTGATATTTTTGGATACACATTTCTGGTAGGGATACATATCAGGTTTGTGTAAATCGAGTTTTGAATGGGCCTCGGGCAGTTCATTTTGAGATTTTGCAATAGCTGGTTTGAGAAAGATTTGGTGTAGGTGAATTAACCCTCCGCATTCACGGGATTGGGCCCCGCATTCGCAGAGGTCAAATTCTTCCTCTTCGTTGCCTTCGCGAGAAATCACTCCACATTTGTGGATGTTAATTTTATGGATTCTTCGCATTCGTGGCTCGAATCCACATAGTGGAGCTTTGCTATTCCTCCCTCTCCATGTTCGCATGTCCTACCCCATGTTCGTGGAGTAATATTTTCCCTGAACAGTTTTAAAATGTAAAAACACCATTTTCAATATTTATTGGGGCAATTTTGACGAGGATTTTTGTGGAAAACTCTTGGGTAAGTGTTTCTTTCACCAAATTAATTAATTTTCATTATTTTTCTCTTGCTTTTATCATGGATTTCATGAATTTGGATATTTAAAATTGGGTTTCCATGACTTTGATTTGGAAACTTTAATTATTGATTTATCCTTGAATTTGAGCTCAATTTAGTGGGATTTTCACCCCAAAGTTTCTTTTCACGCATAGAATTATAATTTCTAATCAATTTTTAGATTTAAGAACTTCAAATTTTAGCCTTAATTTTTGTCATTTTGCCTCCAAGTTTAATTCGGGCCAATATGGGTATAAAATTCATCTCTTGACATGTATAATCTATTTTTGATAGTGGTTGATTGATTTGGAGCTTGTTTTGAGGCTTGGGGCAATAAAAGCTTGGTCCGAGTGCGGTTTCAACATCGACATAGGTTCTGCTAACCTTTTAGGGATTGCATTTGTGTTATTAGATATGTTTATGGGATAATTGTAAAATTTAAATTATTTCATGAGTAATTGGATTGGTAGGATTGTAATACCCCGCAAGTTGTGAAATTGGAATGGAAAATTCAAACTCAAACTAAGTTCACTTATAAGCCTTCAATCCAAGCTTATTTATGTGCTTTAGGGTCATCATGAGTCCCTTACATCAAGCCAAGCACAAATTTATTCATTTGGCTAAGTTTTTCGATATAAGGGTCAACTTTAAATGATAATATCTCTTATCAGAAAATGAATTGGGTGTCCTACTACTGACCAAATTTAAGCTCTTTGAGTTAGCTTTCCAACGTATCTGGTTTCACCTCATTTGGAGTTCGGATAAAGGAGTTATACCTATTTTCGTAAGACCCTCCTGTGCAGTGTTGCCACAAGGGCACTCATACGGGCTGTGTGGCTTCTTAGTGGCCGTGCAGGTGGCCTTGAACTGGAAATGGCCATTTTTTGCCTATGTTTTGGGGTATGGTCTGTGGTACTAGCCGTGTGGCTTGCCACTAACTGTGGGGTTGACCATATAGCCTTCTAAGTTGGGAAAACAATTCAAGGTTGGTGTCATGGCCCTTTGTACAGACCGTGGTAGGCTTCACTGGCCATGAAACTAGCCGTGGTGCTCCTCTCCATCGAAAATTCTTCAAGTGTTGAGGTACGGGCATCCACACGGACCGTGGGACTCCACACGGCCCATGGTGCCCTCCTTATAGGTGAACTTTGCCTAAATTTTTCTTAGTGTTGAAGTCAAGTTCCAACTTTCGAAATTTTCTGTAAGTATTGGTATACGGCCAGGTACACGGACCATGTAGTGCCACTCGGGCCATGTACCCTCAAGTGTAGTGGCCAAGGGAAATTTTTTCATCCATCTCATTAATGATATTTTCATAAATTTAATTTATTCTAATGACTTTTTGGGACTTCCTATGGTATCCTAAGGTTTCCTAATAACCTAAAACCCTACTCAAATTATTCAATTCATTCTCTCATTTTACACACACTCTAAAACTCCTCTCAAGAATATTTGTGAGATTCAAGATTGGGGATTCAAGATTAACTCAAATCTTCTTGAAAATCTCTTGGATTTTCTCTATTGGGTCTAGGTATGTGGGTTTAATCTTTGGTTACTTTCAACCAAAGAGACTCAAAACCCTTCTAGCACTTTTCATGAATTTTGCTCACTTTAATTTGGGGTTTTGAATCTTGTGATTTCTTAAATTTAATTAGTTTATGGGTTATACTTATTTGATGACTTTAAGTTGATTTAAACTATATTACGGTAAATTACACTAGGTTTATAAAATTATGAATATGCATATCCCTTTTTAAGACTTGTTTATGCATGGGTGATTATATTATGATCTTAAATGAGAGTTTAATTATGATTTCACTTGTATTTCATATTATATTATGGGTTTTAGATTGAATCTTAATCACCCGTTCTTTTCTCACATCATTCATGGCATTGACATTCATGACGTTGAATTTCTTTGGAAATTATGAAGAGGATTAAGCTAAATTATGTACTGTGGTATGATTTTGATATGATATTGGTTATGACAAGTGTTCTTATTATAAGTTATGAACTCCCAACCATGGATTAAACTCATGAAAAGATTCCATGATCTACAAGTGCATTGTTGAGCTCTTACTCTATGATATGTTCTCATGTGAATTGTGAAGCACCTACTAGAAGGGTTCATGAATCATGTTATATGCCTCACCCTCTAGTACAAGGCATGTCTACATGAAGGGGTCATCAACAATGTTATATACCTCACCCTCATATACGACTTAATACTATGTACCATCGATTACCTACTGGAAGGGGTAATGACCCATTCTATATTACTTAGTGAAACAACCCCAAAAGTCCCCGAAAATGTGCCTCGAAAGTGCCCAAAATCGTAATTTCCTTATATCACAAAATTCGTGCGCGATACCAAAAATAAAACTTCATATTCTTTCTCAGGGGATCAAATTGAGTGGGAGATGGGTCTAACCCCAATTTAAGAGAAACCGTAGAAAAATTTAAAAATAGCAAAAATGTGATTTTCAGAGACGATTTGCGCCCCTGGTGCAACGTGCCAAGGGCGCGCTTTTGTGTAATTTGTGGTCAGTTTTCTATCTTGGTCCAAGACTTTTGGATCTTGGGTCTAAGTGGTCCCATGCATAAATGTCACGTCCCAACCTATGGGCCGTGACTGGCACCCATTTGGGGCGCCCGAACCACATAACCAAACCAAACTCAGATACAAATTACTATTCATTTAGAAAAATTTTGGCAGAGTTTCCTCTGTTTTATTGACAAGCTACCTGAAAATAAAGATTCCAGTGAACCAACCAAATACACAACAGACATAGATATATATTCGCGGGCCGACAAGGTCACTGCAGCGGTTAAACCGCCCAACAAACACAACATAGGTACAAAATGTTCAAACTGGTGGCTAAGTCCCACACACACGCCATATATACATGATACACAAACTAACTTATAGGACCCATACTCACAACATATCCACAGACCTCTAATACAAACAAACAGAATCAAACGACGGGACAGGGCCCCCGTCATACCCTAAAGTGAAAGTAGTACAAAGTAATAACAAAGTAAGTATACCAAAATATAGCTCTGAAGCAAGGGAGCACTTCAGACTGCAAACTAAGGTCCTAATCTGGAGGTCTGCTACCCTGTGCGTCTCAACCTACGGGCATGAAACGCATCTCCCGAAGAAAGGGGGTCAGTACGAAGGATGTACCGAATATGTAAAGTAGGAAGTACACACATATATAAGAATAGCAAACTAAACATGGGCATAGGACTTAATTTCTATACAAATATCAATAAAAGGTTTAACTTGTTTTCAAAACGTCGAAGGAACATTTGTATATTTATCAAAATAACTTGCAAAGGCTCAACAGACCGGAAAGATAGCGTCCTCCTACCTTGCAAAGGCTTAACGAACCGTAAAGATGGCATCCTTCAATCTCGCGCCATACCACAGCATCACACCAGATAGTTCAATCCCAAAAGTCTCCAACGTAATCACAAATGCAGGATGTGTGAGCAGGCATTCCAGTACTCATAGACCCTAGAATAAATGTGCTTTAGAGCCACCAAACTAAAGGCACAATCACACCATACACCGCTAAGCGAAGCCGACCCTTGGGCCGAACCAACCCCGCCGTATCCAACTAACTCTGAAAATATGTACATAGTATATTACGCACGACCATAACCGACCTGGGTACCAGTAAACGAAGTTATAGTAGCACGAATAGAGTAGGGAGAAGCATATGTACAAAAATCATTATCGTTACATAGGTTCTATAGATTACCGAGGACAATTAGGGAAATGGTTCACAACTAAGTTTTAAAAGTGAAGTTGGTTCGAAGCTTATACGTAAAATATCATGCTGAAGTCTTAAGATGCTTTACATACCTTACGTATTCCGCCAAGCCAATTCCAATGTTAAATTAGTCCAACTCACGCCTCCGGGTGCTCTACGTCTACAATTACACCCAAAAGTGCACAAATATTAACTAAGCTTCTTTGCAACATTTAAGTAACAAACTTTCTCCGAAATTCTACAAAAATTTTGCTAGCATATCCCCTTAAATTGGGTCATCCCGGGGTTCCAACTTGACCCCTTTTTAACCAACAATAACAACAACAACAATTTCAAGACAACTAGAAGCTATTTCACATTCGAAATTTCAATAACTTGCTAACGGACATCATTTCACACCAAAACTAAAAAACAGGGCCACCAATGCTTTAAATACATACTTAATGTGTTCAAATACTTCTACAAGCTTCAAAAGTCCAATTATATCTTCCTAGCGTCAAAAGAAATCTTAAAACACACATTTCCATCTTTATTAACTAAAACTGAAATCTGGACCGCCCATGATTCATACACATACTTGACATACTCAAGCACCTCTATATACCCCAAGAATCGCAATACAACACTCTAACGCTCCGTAAAAACTCCTAGCGTACATGTAAATTTTTAGCAGCAAAACCACATTTGCCTTCATATAACCCAATTCGAAATTAACAACTCATAAACCCAAAACTCATCTATTCAAACCAATTCTCTTGGTTATTCTACTTATTTAACACTCCTTAAACTATTTACAAGCTTAAATTTAACTTACAAGAAGAGAAAAGTCACTTACCTTTTAAACCCTTCACACTTACAAAACTTTGATTATGAATTTCCGCGCGTTTTCTTGACGAACTATTGCTTCTACGATGCTTGGGGGATCCAATATACTAGGCTTGAAGGCTTGAATTTGAAAGAAGGTGAAAATTTAACAATTTTGTGGGTAGTAACTGTAGCAACCTGTAGGGGTTGCTACTGTGCAAGTTTGTTCTCCATTTTTCTAAGTCTTTTTGGATAGGAGGAAATGTTTTGGCTTTCCTTGTACACTTATGGGTGTATATATAATAATAATACTAAGTCAAGACAACTTAAAAATAGGTAATATCTTGATCAAACAAAACTTGGACCAATCACATGGTCACAACCTTAAGACTTCTAGAAACACTTGATAATTCTTGAACCAAAAAAAAAATAGAATGCCCTTAACCAATTTGCAAATCTTGAACATGTGTACATGTACTCACATACAAGCTTACACCTAATTATATTTGTAGTATAATCCCCTTATTTCAAAATTTCTACACCTATAAGCGTCCCTTATTTCAAAATTTCTAAGAGTGACACGTAACTTCTGAATCTTTCCAGAAATTGTAACATTAATTCCAAGTGTCGTCATTAGCCCAACGTACCTAAGTATGGGTTCTAATATCCTTCCTCCTTAAGGATATTCATTCTCGAATGTTATACGAACCATGTGAGTATTTATTCTTATACATAGCATTCAACAACAGTAGCCCAACTATCATACTTCATACTTAATGAAGAGGGTTAGCTAAAGATGTAGGAAACAACTGAGGGTACTTTTTCTTCATTAGCTCTTCTGCTTCCCAGGTCATCTCTTCTTTGTTATGGTTGCACCACAGTACTTTAACCGAGGCTACCTCTTTGTTCCTTAGCTTTCTGACTTGGCGATCTAATATAGCCACAGGTTGTTCTTCATAGCTCAGTTCCTCAGTAACCTGAATATCATCAACAGGAAATATTCTGGAAAGATCCCCAATACACTTGCGGAGCATGGAAACATGAAATACTGGGCGGACTCCTTCCAAAGCTGCTGGTAGCTCTAACTCATAGGCAACTTTGCCTATTCTGCGAACGATTTGGTACGGACCAATATACCTTGGACTACGCTTCTCTTTCTTCCCAAACCTCATAACACCTTTCATAGGAGATACCTTTAAGAATACCCAGTCTCTAACCTGAAACTCTAATGGTCACCGACGGTTATCTGCATAAGATTTCTGGTGACTTTGAGCTGCTAGCAACCGTTCTCGAATAAGTTTCACCTTATCCACTACCTGTTGGGTCACGTCTGGTCTAATCAATTTTGTTTCACCCACATCAAACTAACNAATTTTTTTCAAATCTTGAACATGTGTACATGTACTCACATACAAGCTTGCACCTAATTATATTTGTAATATTATTCCTTTATTTCGAAGTTTCTAAGAGTGACACATAACTTCCGAATTTTTTCAGAAATTGTAACATTAATTCCAAGTGTCGTCATTGGCCCAACGTACCAAAGTATTGGTTCTAACATTCTTCCCCCTTAAGAACATTAGTCCTCGAATGAAATTGTAACATTAATTCCAAGTGTCGTCATTGGCCCAACGTACCAAAGTATGAGTTCTAACAATAAAAATGCCTATACTTAGCCTTATTTCACCCTCATATCATTCAAGACATTCCCAAATACACTCTCAAACACTTAGAAAATATTTCACCGCCTAAATTCAAGTCTCAAACTCATCTGAATTCTAAGGCTCTCAATCAACTTCAAGTCTCCATCTCCAATCTTCATCAAGTTCATCTCAAAAGCTAAGGTATGTGAGTTTCTTTCATGAGTTTCTTTCACCCATGATGCCTAAGTTTCTTTTCCTTAAAAATTGCATGATTTAAAGTTGATTTACAAATGGGTCTTACATGTTATGAAATTTATTGTAAACCATGTTAGGGTTTATGAAATTATGACTAATTTACTATGTTTTAAGCTATGAATCTAAGATCTATTGTAAGGTTTGATGAAGGGTTTTGATGTATATTGCTTGAGGGTGTTACAAAGTATCTGTTGATGGTTTTATATTGAATGTTTAGCATGATATCACTCTTGAATTGCATGGTTTAACATTAGCACTACACACCCTCTAAGTGTTCTATAGAATGTCCGGTTATGGGTTCTTGAGGAATTAAACGTCTAATGCATGTCTTATGAGTTGAATAACTATATCATGATGGATTGATGATGAAATGATAATGAAAAGAAATATATGTATATGATGATGAAAAGAGTATATATATATATATATATGATATTATCTCTACAGTGTTTGGGATGACCAAGCCTAGCTCGGGGGGTTGTAGGCTCGGGTAACCTTATGGAGGAGTTGGTACCTCGATCACCTAGCTCAGGGGTGGTAGGCCTAGGTAACCTTGTTGGGAGTTGGTACCCATCAACCTTGATGGTGGGTTTGTACTCTATCAACCTTGTTGAGGGGTTTGTACTCTATCAACCTAATTAAGGGGTTTGTACCTCATGCGCCTCTCCAAGGAGGTGGTAGGCCTTAGGTTGCACTAAGAATGGTCACCTCTTACACTTGTATTATGATCTATATAAACATGATTCTACTTCAAGCATCATTCATATATGCCATATTACTATAAGCTTATTTATTGCCTATATTATTCATTTTGTTTATGGTGTTTATCACTTATTGCATTGCATCCTACATACTTAGTATATTCAAACGTACTAAAAATACTCAGTGCCTACATGATGTCACCATGTAGGAACCAGAGCACCACTTGATCATCCTCCTCCTCCACGTGGCTAGTACGATTGTCTCCCAAGCTTGTGGTGAGTTCTCCATTCTGGGGACATTTCTTATGATCTCTTGTTAGTACTAAGAATATCTTTCTTTTATGTTGTGTATGGACTACAAGGGTGAGCCTGGTCGCTTGTCATGGCTCCCGCTCTTATCTAAGCAGTAGAGGTGTTGTTGGATATGTTATGTAGCTATGCTATGAGCCTTGACTCTCTTATTCTGATATCTATGATACGAAAGTGTTTCCCTTAGCCCAAATTGTCCAAATTTGCTACTTCTTATTGTATTCTGTTGCTTGTCTGACCAAGGATGTGTAATGATATGTTAAGAGGCTTGCTTGGGGTCCCCACGAATTCTTATGTCCAGGCCCTAGGCTTGGGTCATGATAAACTTAGTATCAGAGCACTAGGTTATTAGATCCTCGGAGTCCAACACACCATATTTATTAGAGTCTTATTCATGGTTGTGTTGTGCACCACAACTATGAATAGTAGGATATGAGACATTTTAGGAAATGTTTCCCTTCTTCATGTTCTAAGTCATGCTATAGAGTTGAAGTAATTTCCCCCCTCCCCCAAAGATTGTTATTTGCTATGCTAGATCATGCCTAACATGAGAGAAAGATGAGCCTGCAAAACTCAAGGAGTAACCGGCTAATGAAGAGCTTACAAATGCTGTCACTTGCTTGTAAAAGTTGTGGCTAATCAAGCCAATCAAAGGGCCAAAGCCCCTCATGCTCCACCACCAGCCTCTCGGGTGAGATACTTCATGAGAATGAATCCTCTAAAATTCTATGGGTCAAAGGTGAATGAGGACCCTCAAGAATTCATTGATGAGATGTATAAGATTTTGTCTATCATGGGTGTGAGGTCAGAGGATAAGGTGGAGTTGGCAGCCTACGAACTCAAAGGGGCAGCATAAATATGGTCCACACAATGGAAGAAAGAGAAGGGAGTCAACTATGTGGTTCTTTGGGCAGAGTTCAAGGCAGCTTTCCTTAATCGGTTCTTCCCTCTTGAACTTAGGGAAGCTAAATTGGTGGAATCTATGATATGAGTGTGCATTATCATCCTGGTAAGGCGGTTCTTCCCTCTTGAACTTAGGGAAGCTAAATTGGTGGAATTTATGAATTTGAGGCAAGGGCCTATGAGTGTGAGGGACTATGCCCTCAAGTTTACCCAACTCTCTAAGCATGCTCCGCATTTGGTGGCCGACTCAAGATCTAGGAAAAATAAATTTGTGATGGGTGTTTCAGACTTGGTTAGTTAGGAGTGCCGATCCGCCATATTCATTAGTGACATGGACTTGTCATATTTGATAACCTATGTTGAACAAATGGAAGAGGAGAAATTGAGGAAGAGAAGGGGTCATGAGGTAAAGAGGGCCCGTTTTGAGGGTAAGTTCCAAAAGAGTGGTCGATTCCATCAAGGCCAAAGGTCTACGTATGCACTGGATAAGAGCGATGCAAATGATTTTTTAAGGGCCCAAGGTGTTAGGGGTGCAGCTCCTATTGATATGTGTTCGAAGTGTGGTAAGGGTCATAGTGGCCCATGCTTGAGAAATATCGGTGCTTGTTATGATTGTGGGGAAATGGGGCATAAGGTGATAGATTTCCCTCGGAACCGCAACAAGGGTAAAGAGGTTCATCCAACAAGGTAGTAATGTGGTCCCATTGTAGAGAGATGGCCGACAATATTATGCTCCTAGGCAGAACTAGTTTTATGCTTTGCATGGGAGGCAAGGGGTTGATAAGGTGCCCAACATTGTTACCAGTGTGTTGAAAGTATTTGATTTTGATTTGTATGTTTTAATTGATCCGGGTCCCACTCTTTCTTTTTTTACCCCCTTTATTGCTAAAATGTTCCATGTTGAGCCCGAATTGTTGTATAAGTCATATGAGGTGTCTACTCATATAGGTGCATCTATTGTTGCTAAAAAGGTCTATAAAAATTATCCCATTTGCATATTACATAAAATGTTGCCTTGTGATCTTGTTGAATTGGATGTGGTTGATTTTGTGTCATTCTTTGGATGGATTGGTTGCAAACATACTATGCTTCTATTGATTCTAGAACATGTAGGGTCAAATTCCAATTCCCAAATAAACCTATCCTTAAGTGGGAGAGTCATGATGTGGTGGTCAAGGGTAGATTGATCTCTTGAATTAAAGCCTGTAAGTTGATCTGTAAGGGGTATCTTCACCATCTTGTAAGGGTTAGGGATATGGAGTCTAAAGTCCTTCCCATGGAGTTGGTTTTAATTTTAAATGACTTCCTTGATGTCTTTCCAAATGGCCTTCCTGGCGTTCCTCCTGAAAGAAAAATAGATTTTGGTATAGACCTTCTCCCCGATACTCAACCCATTTCTATTCCCCCTTACTATATGGCCCTGGCAGAGTTGAAAGAGTTAAAGAAATAATTGAGGGACTTGTTGGAGAAGGGTTTTATTAGACCTAGCCAATCACCTTAGGGTGCATCGGTGTTGTTTGTGAAGAAGAAAGATGGGTCTCTTAGAATATGCATCGACTACCAACAACTTAATAGGGTCACCATCAAGAATAGCTATCCTCTTCCAAGGATTGATGATTTGTTTGACCAATTGCAAGGGGCTAGCCACTCTCTAAGATTGATCTTCGCTCCGGGTACAATCAAGTGAAGGTAAGGGAGTATGATATTCCTAAGATGGCCTTCTGGACTAGATATAGGCATTTTGAGTTTGTTGTGATGTCATTTGGGTTAACCAATGCACCGGCTATCTTCATGGATCTAATGAATAAGGTCTTTAACCCTACCGTGATTTGTTTATTGTGGTATTCATTGATGATATTTTGATATATTCTCGTGGTGAGGAGGAGCATAGGGCTCATTTTAGTGTTGTGTTATAAAGATTGAGGGAAGAGAAGTTATATGCTAAGTATCAAAAGTGTGAATTTTGGTTAAGGGATGTTGCCTTCCAAGGACGTATGGTGTCGGGGGATGGTATTAAGGTGGATCATAAGAAGGCGGATGTGATTAGGAATTTGCCTAGACCATTGACCCCGTCTAAGATTAGTAGCTTCTTGGGCTTAGCGGGTTACTATTAAGGTTTGTGAATGGGTTCTCTTCTATTGCTTCCCCTATGACAAAGTTGACTCAAAAGAAAGCTAAATTTGTGTGATCCGATGAATGTGAAAGAAGTTCCCAAACGTTGAAATATAAGCTTGTGTTCACTTCTATATTGTTACTACCAGAAGGGTTAGAGGGATTTATTGTGTATTGTGATGCTTCCCAGGTTGCTTCGGGTTATGTGTTGATGCAAATTGTAAGGTCATAGCCTATGCTTCTAGGCAACTCAATATGCATGAAAGGAACTACCCTACCCATGATCTTGAGTTAGCATTAAATATTTATCATCACTACTTATATGTGGTGTATGTTGATGTGTTCACCGTTCATAAGAGCCTCCAATATGTCTTCACTTAAAAGGATCTCAACTTGAGGCAAAAAAGGTGGCCAGAACATCTCAAGGACTATGATATGAGTGTGCATTATCATCCTGGTAAGGCTAATATTGTGGCGGATGCCTTTAGAGTGTCTATGGATAGCCAAACTCATGTTGATAGTGGTGATAAAGAGGTGGCTAGGGAGGTGCATTGGTTGGCTCGATTGGGGGTTAGGTTAGAAGAGATGGATAATGGTGGTGTTGTTGTGGTTGATGGTTCTAAGACTTCCTTGGTTGATGAGGTGATAGCAAAGAAATACCTTGATCCCTCTTTGTTAGAGTTGAAGGCCTTGGTATAAGAGGGCAAGGTGGAGGTTTTCTCTCAAGTGGGAGATGGTGCCCTTAGGTACCAACATATGTTGTGTGTGCATTGTGTTGATGGTTTGAGGAAGAAAATCCTTGATGAGGCCCATAATTCTTCTTATTCTATCCACTCTGGTTCCACCAAAATGTATAGAGATTTGAGGGATGTGTATTGGTGAAGATGCATGAAGAGGGACATTGCCAAATTTATATCCGGTTACCATAGTTGCCAATAAGTCAAAGCCGAACACCAAAGACTGGGTGGCCTAACCTAAGACATAGAGATTCCTACTTTTAAGTGGGATATGATTAATATGGATTTTGTGGTTGGGTTGCCCAAGACTAGAAAGGATTTTGATTCCATCTGAGTTGTGGTTGATAAGATGAAAAAATCAGCTCACTTTCTACTTGTTAAGACCACATATGGGGCTGAATATTATGCTAGATTATACATTCATGATTTGGTAAGGTTGCATAGGGTCTTGTTGTCCATTATATTGGATCGTGGGACTCAATTTACTTCACGCTTTTTTAGGTCCTTTGAAATGGGTCTTGGTACAAGATTAAGCTTAGCACGACCTTTCACCCTCAAATGGATGGCCAAGCCGAAAGGACTATCAAAACACTTGAGGATATGCTTAGGGCTTGTGTGTTGGAGCTCAAGGGTATTTGGGATGACCATCTTCCATTGATTGAGTTTGCATATAACAATAGCTACCATTATAGCATCGAAATAACTCTTTTTGAGGCTCTCTATGGTAGGCATTGTAGATCATCGGTTGGGTGGTTTGAGGTTGGAGAGGTAGTTTTATTGGGACTAGATCTAGTTATGAAGGTTCTTGAGAATGTTAAGATGATTAGAGAAAGGTTGAAGGTGGCCCAAAGTCGCCAAAAGTCCTTTACCGACGTGAGGAGAAGGGATCTTGAATTCATGGTTGGTGATTGGGTCTACTTGAAGGTGTCATCCATGAAGGGTGTGGTCCGTTTTGGCAAGAAAGGCAAATTAACCCCTAGATATAGTGGTGGGTGTTGTTGAAGATAATTTGACCTATGAAGAGGTTCCAGTTCAGAGTTTTGATAGACAAGTGAAGAGGTTGAGGAACAAGGATGTGGCTTCCGTTAAGGTCGTTTGTCTAGGATTCTCATGAGGTTCCAGTTCAGAGTTTTGATAGAAAAGTGAAGAGGTTGAGGAACAAGGATGTGGCTTCCGTTAAGGTCCTTTGAAGGAATCAACAAGTTGAAAGTGCTACTTAGTAGGCCAAAGCGGACATGCAAAAGTGATATCCTTACCTATTCCACTCTACACCACTCAAACCTAAGGTATTTATCTAAGTCCTCTATATGATCACAATTCTTATGTTCAGCCCCCATGTCATTGCATATGCATTCATGTTTAAATTGACAAGTTCACACTTATGATGAGAATTTTGAAATGATGTTTCAGTGCATTGTTGCATCTCTTTGTGGGCTGAAATAGTCATGTTTATGTCTCTCATATACATTTTTTTGACATTCGGGGATGAATGTTCCCCAGGGGAGATATTGAAACGACCCCAAAAGTGTTCAAAAATATGCCTCGGAAGTGTTTGAAATTGTAATTTCCATATATCTCAAAATCTGTTCACGATATAAAAAATTTGACTTCATATTCTCGTTCAGGGGATCAAATTGAGTGGGAAATGGGTCTAACTCCAATTTAAGAGCAACTGTAGAAAAATTTAAAAATCACAAAAATGCGATATCCAGAGACGATCTGAGCCCTTGGCACGATGCGCTAGGGACGCACTTCTGTGTATTTTTGTGGTCTATTTTCTATCTGGGCCCAAGACTTTTGGGTCTTGGGCCTAAGTGTTCCCATGCATAAAAATGCCTATACTTAGCCTTATTTCACACTCATATCATTCAAGACATTCCCAAATACACTCTCAAGCACTTAGAAAATATTTAACCTCCTAAATTCAAGTCTCAAACTCATACAGATTCTAAGGATCTCAATCAACTTCAAATCTCTATCTCCAATCTTGATCAAGTGCATCTCCAAAGCTATGGTATGTGGGTATCTTTTATGGGTTCCTTTCATCCATGATGCCCGAGCTTCCTTTCCTTAAAAATTGCATGATTTAAAGTTGATTTACAAATGGGTCTTACATATTATGAAATTCACTGCACACTATGTTAGGTCCAAGAGCTAAGGTATCTGGGTTTCTTTCACCCATGATGCCCAAGATTCCTTTTACCTAAAATTGCACGATTTAAAGTTGATTTACTCATGGGTCTTATCTATTATGAATTTCACTGCACACTATGTTGGGGTTTCATGAAATTGTGATTGTTTTACTATATTTTAAGCTATGAATCTAAGATCTATTGTAAGGTTTGACAAAGGGTTTTGATGTATATTGCTTGAGGGTATTACCAAGTATCTATTGATGGTTTTACATTGAGTTTTTAGCATGATAAAACTCTTGAATTTCATGATTTCATACTAACACTACACACCCTCTAAGTGTTTGATAAAATATTCTGTTATAGGTTCTTAAGGAATTGAAGGTCCAATGCATGTTTTATGAGTTGAACGACTATATGATGATGAAAAGAAATTTATGTATATGATGATGAAAGGAGTGTATATATATGATATTAACTCTATAGTGTTGGGGAAGACCAAGCCTAACTCGGGAAGTTGTAGGCTCCGATAACCTTCTTGAGTTGTTGGTACCTCGATCGCCTAGCTCGGGTAGTGGTAGGCTTGGATAACCTTGTTGGGGGTTAGTACCCATCAACCTTGATAGGGCTTTCGTACTCCATCAATGTTGTTGGGGGGTTTGTACTCTATCAAAGCTCATGAAGGGGTTTGTACATCATGCACCTCTCCAAGGAGGTGGTAGGCTTTGGATTTCACTAAGAATGGTCACTCCTTACACTTGTATTATGATTTATATAAGCATGATTTTACTTCAAGCATCATTCATATATGCCATATTGCTATAAGCTTATTCATTGCCCATGTTATGCATTTTATTTATGGTGCTTGACTTAGTACATTCAAACGTACTAACGAATACCCTATGCCTACATGATGTCACCTTGTAGGAATCGGAGCACTGCTTCGTCATTCTCCTCTTCCTCATAGCTAGTACAATTATCTCTCAAGCATATGGTGAGTCCTCCATTCCAGAAATGTTGCTTATGATCTCTTGCTATGTACTAAGACTATCTTTCTTTTATGTTATGTATTGACTATGAGGGTGAGCCCAGTTGTTTGTTGTGGCCCCTGCTTTTATCTATGTAGTAAAGGTGTTGTTGAGCAAGTTATGTATCTATGCTATGAGCCTTGACTCTCTTTTTTTTGGTGTTTATGATATGAAAGTGTTTCCCTTAGTCCCAGTTGTCCAAATTTACTACTTCTTGTTGTATTTTATTGCTTCCGCGACCAAGAATGTGTAATGATATGTTAAGAGCCATGCTTGGGTTCCTCTAGGATTCTCATGCGCTGTGTCATATCTAAGCCCTAGGCTTAGGTCATGATACTTACCCTCTAGTACAAGGTATTTGGTTGAGCTATTCATGTCACTCATTATCTTGGACAAGATATGCAAGTATGGTTATTCTCAAGTATGTTTTATCCTAAGCATTGATGATACGTGTCATATTGAGTTTATGTCCATTGATAATAATTAAGCATCTTTTTTATTTTAGCTTATGATTCTTGCAGCATTGTGCTGATATGCTGTCAAAACACAATACATTTGGTGCCTAAAACAAGGGATTTTGTGAGTTCTTAAAGCGACTTTTTAGTATTTTGATGTGTTTTTGCGTTAATTTTCCATAAAATTTAGGTTGGCATGATTTTGAAGAAACGTTGTAGATTCTGATGAAGCATAGGCCTTAAGAGCCTACCTACGAGTCGTAGCTTACCCTACCAGTGGTAGGGTGATATTGTAACATGAATCAGAGAATAAAATTTAGAAATCTGCTAAGTGGAGGTCACCCCTGCGAGGCCATCATATGACTCATAAGTTACACTATGACTCATATAGGCGGACTCATAGCAAGAATAAGAGAGTCAAGCTTGTTGGACCAAAAAATGGAAGACCAAGACTACGAGACCAGCATATGAGTCATAGCTCAAGCAACGACTCATACCAATGGGTCGTTCTAGTTTAGCCCAAGATGCCAAGAACCTGATACGAGACCCCATCTACGATTCGTAGGTCATCCTACGAGTCGTACCTGGGTAACTTATCAGCTACCAAATGTCTTTTCTATGTAAATTCTAGGGTTGTTTTGTAAATACTATATATATTTTAAGTTAGTTTTTTAGAAAGAGTTCGACCAATAGACTATTGAGAAAAACATTTTGAGGTTATGGAGTAGTTTATTGTTCTGTCTTGGAACACCCATTTTGGGGATTGCAAACTTTGTCTTGTACTCATTGTTGATCAATCAAGATTGTGGGTTTGCAATTTATGGTGCCTATTTTCTTTATTGGTATTGGTAAAACTCTCAGCTATGTCTATTATTTGCATTCTTATGTGTTTTGCCTTACCCATGAGTAGCTAAGCACCCACAACTTGGGGTTGTGGGAACCATAGGTTGTTGACCTTGTGATGACTTAGGTTTCTTGCATTTCTATGTTTGGATTTTTGCATGTATTATCTATTTCCTTTCATTATTATTGTCGTTTGGTAGTGGCCAATACAAAACCCTGCCTTCTATCACGATCCCGACCAAGGTAGTGACGAATAGGAAAAGGAAAGTAGATATAATTCGATTGATGTGTTCTCGTCTAATCAACCAAGCCTGACCAAGGGAAGGTTGACTGGGATAATAGGTACTGGTTAGTTGGCATGCCATGGTTGCCGACCAAGCGCCATGGTTGTCGACCAAGCGCCATGATGAAATTCGACGTTCACCTTCACAAGAGGGCTGGAAGAACCTAAGTTACCATCATGCATGCAAATCACCAATTGTAGTTATGTTATCTAGGGTAATCAAGTCGATGAACCTTGGGGAACACAATTCCCAAGTTGTCCCTAAAATTTAGTGTTTCCTCAAGTTATAGTTAGTGGTAGTTTTATTTTGTGTTTGGAATACAAACCCCTCCCCTATTTAAAGATTGTAGTCATAAATGCTAGAAGTTATTAGTGGTGAAATCTCGTAATCAAGCCCTGTATCCCCTGTGGATTCGATCCTAACCTTGGTTAGGTTAATTGCTGACAACGATCGCTTTCTTATTGGGGCGTGATCATCATCAGAAACTATGGTGCCATTTTTGGGCATTACAACTATGTTTTGATTTGATTTCACTATTAGTTAGTTCTATTGTTGATTGCTAGAGTCTATTGTACTTTACTTTTGTATTTATTTTTGTTTTTATTTTTGTTGTTTGATTTTACTTGCAGGGTATACTAGGTTGTATGCCTAATATGAGGAGCCAAGGCAATCTCTTAGATCCACTCCATTTGGAGATCCATCGACTACCAAGAAGAATGGCTCGAGTGAATGATGATATTGAGGTTGAGGAGGATATGCATACGAACGAGGATGTGCAAAGAGAGGAGAATCCACAACAAAGGGGTAACAAGCCACAGTTGAGGGATTTCAATGAAAACACTTATGGATGGAATCAATATAGATTGAACCCTATTCCTATGGATGTTACTGGTACTATAGTACTGCCTCTATTACCAGTAGATACTAAGTTCAAGGTATTGAGTTGATTGCTTCAAATGCTCTAAAATCGTGGATTATTCACAGGGCTACCTTCGAAGGTTCCCCACCATCATCTTCAAAATGTTGTGTTTGTTTGCAATAGTGTCATGGGGACACAAAATTTTTCTCTTGATGTTGTCGGTTTGAGAGTGTTTCCACTATCATTGACTAGTAATGCAGCTATCTGGTTGTCTGAGCTTCCTCCAGGTATGATCAAAAGTTGGGCTGAACTGCAAAGAGTATTCCTCAGATGATATTTCCCAAGATCTAAGAAGTTCAAGCTCAAGGACCAAATCAACAATTTTGAGCAATTGTCAGGTGATTCTATTAGCATAATATGGGATAGGTTTACTAAATGCTTGAGGATGGTCCCTAATCAAAAGATTGTGGATGATGCCTTGGTTGAGATTTTCTATCGAGCACTTGATGGGAATGGTCAAGCTTGCGTCGACACAATCATGGGAGGCAAGTTCTTAGAACAACCTTTCGCATTGATAGCGGCAAGGATGGAGCAAGTGGTCAAGACAAATAGAGCATGGGGTCAATGAGAGCGGGGTGTGATGAAATCCTCTTGTGCAATTAACATAAATAATGATCAAGCGAAGGTAAACGAAGAGATCGTGGAGCAACTTGCTCAGTTTCGCATAAGTATGGACTTAGTTTTAAAGCAAAATTAGGCAAGTGTCAAGGTAGTCATGCACCAACTTCCGAAGGTCCCTACATATGATGATCCATTCTTTTATGAGGATGCATGTTTTGTAAGCAACCAAATGGCGAGTTTCCAGAATAATATAGAGAGAGGGAGAGCCAAATGCAGAATGGGGGAGAAGAGAGTGCTACAAGAATGGTCCTTATGTGCCACCACATAATATGCTGGATCAAGCCATTCAAGGATTGAAGAAATGTTCAAAAAATTGTTAAAACATGCCTACCATCAAGATGAGACTTTAAAAGGAATAAAAGCAGATATTTCAAGTATTAGCCAGAAAATAGAGTCTCACTTGGTGGCTATTAAGAAACTAGATCAACAATTTAGACAAGTTTCTTCACAATTGAATCAACGCCAAAAGGGTACCCTACCAAGCAATACGGTTTAAAACCTAAAGAATGAAGGGCATTGCACGAGGGTGATGACTAGGAGTAGCAAGAGCACCATAGATCTCCCTATGCTAGTAATTGTGGATAAAGTTAATGAAAAAGGTCTTGGTGGTGAAGTCTCGGTTGAGGGAGAAGACCCGAAGATTGTTGGGATGCAATAACAAGAGATAAGGGAGCGTGAGAAATTGAAATCAATTCCCAAACCTCCTGCTCCTTTCCCATAAAGGCTTAAGGGTAAATTCTAACACTTCCTCTCGATATTGAAGCAACTCTCTATCAATATTCCCCTTCTAGAAGCTTTGGAGAAAATACCCGGGTATACTAAATATATGAAGGATTTGGTCACCAAGAAATGCACTTTGAGCCAAGAGTTCTCGCAACAACTCTAACAATATAGTGCAATTATGACCAAATGCCTTGCTCAAAAGTGAGAGGAACCCGGTGCATTCACCATCCCCTGTACCATTAGTGATTTTGAGTTTGCAAGAGCATTGTATGACATAGGAGTGAGTATCAACCTAATGCCTCTTATGGTATTTAAAAAGCTTGGCCTTGGTACTCCTACCCCAACAAGAATGAGGTTGCTTATGGTGGATTGAACCATCAAAAAAGCAGAGGGAATCCTTTTGGATATGCTTGTTAAAGTGGATAAATTCATCTTTCCGGCAGATTTTGTGATCCTTGACTGTGATGTTGGTTTTGAGGTGCCCATCATTTTGGGAGACCATTTCAAGCCACTAGGAGAGCCCTAGTGGATATGGATTTAGGTCAACTATAGTTTAGGTTTAATGATGCAGAGGTCTTGTTCAATATTCGATAAGCTATGAAATACCCAAATGAGTGCAAGAGTGAGGTGTGGACCCTCGATGATAGTTGATGAAGGATAGTGACAAAGTCGATCCACGACGTTAAACAAAGATCTTCTTAGGAGGCAACCCAGGCATTTTTGATATTTGTGGGCTTATTTTAAATATTTTTCATTGTTGAAATTCTTAGGTAAAAGGTGTGAGTTTGTTTTTATGATTGAAAGACATTGGTGTAGTGTAATATTTTGGGAATTGTTGTGTTTCGAGATTTGGTGTGTAGGTGAGAATTGTATAACTGAAGATTTAGAAAATGGCACTTGGAGCAGCCTCTACGATCATGCACTATGACTCGTAGTCATGCATCGTAAAGGGAATCAGTAAGTATTAGAAGTTGACACATATACTACGAGCTGACCTTATGACTTGTATGGTCCCCTACGAGCCATATGAGGGGTTCATAGTGCCCAGGTATGATTCCTAAATTTTTATAAGTGTTGGGTTTGTGATGAGACCATGACCTACGAGTCATAGGACAACCTACTACTCGTATTCGGGGTCTTATAGCCCCGAACTGCAGAATTTTAAATTTCGACCCGATTTGATTATATAAGGGGTCAAAATAACATTTGACCCCTATTGTCAATCTTAAACCCTAAAACAAGTGATGAAAAACCCCTCCCCTTCACCCACGTCATTTTTTTGATTAAAATCCTAGATACCTACGTCATTTTTCGATGAAGATTCCAGCGAAAGGCACTATTTTTAGGGTTTTGGCGTGATTTTCGATTTTCTTCACTTTGGTTTACTTCTATAATCAATCGGTAAGCTCCGTGGTTATATTTTGCAATATTTTATGGTGAGTTTGTTCTCAGTACAAGTGTATGCTTTGTTTAATCATGTTAAATTATGCCGCATATTGATTATTGAACTAGACTTGTAATCTTGGGCTTTTAGGCTTTGAATAGGTGATGATGGTTGCGAAAGTTATGATCCATTCATGGGATGTATTGTGTGATTGTTGCCTGTGCATGGTCTAAATGGTTGTCGGAATTGAAATTTAGGAGATATGGGTGTGATTCTTATGTTTTAACTTATGGGGTTTGATTGAATTGATATGTAGGGGAATTTTATCCCTTGGAATTTTTTATGGTTGCCAACTAAGTGTTTAGAAAATATATTGTTTTTGATATGCTTGACATAGCGTAGAATTGGTTTTGACTCTTAGGGATGAGGGTCATTTTGAATTTTTGTTGATTAGTATATAATTGATTATTTGCCATGAATTCTACAATTGCTCTTATATCTCAACTTGGTTTGAATGTCGTGTTTAATCTATGCTTGTTGTGGGACAATTTTAGGCACCACTGATGCCTTCTGTTTCCTGCTACGAGGAACTTTTATGACTTATAGGTTCCTCTACGATTCGTAAGGGTCCCTTGTAGCAACCAACAATCATCTATGGTTTCTTCATGTTTCTCATACAAGACTTACATACAACTCGTAATTTCTGCTATGACTCGTAGTAAAAGTCTCGTAAGCTTATTTGAGTTTTGAAAATAGTTATGGTCCCAGATTACAACTCGTAGGTCATCCTAGGAGTCATACTTGTGTCTCGTATCTGGGATCAGAAAGCATTTTTGAAGGCATAACTGGTTCTACGAGGATAGTATATGACTCATAGGTCACCCTATGAGTCGTAACTGCACTCGTATCTGCAAACCTGCCATTGCACCAGTGAATTTCTATTTTTGATTTGATTTTGTTTTTTTTTCTTTGTTATGTGTTTTAGTGGATCAAACATCTTGACCTGACATGTATTTGATTTTGTTTTTTTGTTCTTTGTTATGTGTTTTAGTGGATCAAATATCTTGACCTGACATGTTTCTTTGTGGTTTGTCTGCAGATAAGATGCCTCCTAAAGACAAGCGAGCAATTCAATCTTTCCAAAGGAGATTGGTGGATGAGTCATCTGGAACTGAACAATCTGCGGGCTCTATGGAAGTCCATAGAGTCAGGGTAGACCCGAAGGCCAATAGACCCCAGACTCGGGCACTTACAGTGGAGATGCCCATGGAAGTTAGTAGTTCTTCCCAGTCTGAAAAGGAGGAACAACAGGGCAATGGGGACGGATCAGATAGCAGCTTGCACAGATGACCCCCTCACATTCTGCCTCTAAATCAGAGTCTGAGAGCACCTCCCAGACCTAGCAGGATGAGGTCCAGTCCTAACCCCCAGCTAATCGTAGATGGTATATCTCTAGAATAAAAGAAATTTACGACCAGGTGTTGGAACCTAAGGGGCAAGGCAAGCCTGTCCACTAATTTCATGAGGAGTCCCAGTTGAATGCCTCAGGCTTAGATAGAGTATTCGGATTGGATGCTAGGTTAGATGAGCATGGACTATGGTGGATCACACAACAGCTAGGCAGATATGACCCTTACATAGTCCGTGAGTTCTACGCAGCATATCTTGCTAGACTCTAATGAGGGCTACCAAAGAATAAGAAGCCAATGGAGGAGCCGAAGCTATGGGTGGTGACAGTCCAAGGGAGAAAAATTGATATCTCAGAGAAGACAATCTAATGAGTGCAGTTTTGGCCTATTTATAGAGTTCCTCAATCTACCACGGAGTATGATAGCCGTATTGATAAAATGAGGAAAGCAGTGACTGGGAAGGTCATTGGGGCCAGGATAGAGATGCTACGGTAGATAACTAGTCAAATCTACAAAGTGGGGGTTGAGCTGACCTAGGTCACAAACCACATAGATCATATAGTTAAAGCCCACCTCTCATTCTGGGCCAAGTTTTGGTGATCCATTATCCGTTGGTGTGTTAGGCCAACCTTCACGGATAATGTGATCACCCTTGAGAGAGCCGTATTTTGGCCAGTATTCCAGCTGGCTATGCTATAGATTAGGCTTGGATCTTTTCGGAGCAGATTTATAAGGCTACAGTTAGGATGAATACCTCACTGCCATTTCCAGTGATCCATCGACTATGCAGTGCAGCAGATGTTCCTACTGATCTGTACCGGGACCTTTATATAGGGGCCACACGCACTATAGATCCCATCCTGATAAAGTCTGATAAGAATCTGGTGGCCCTACCTCGAACAACTTCTCTAGCTATTCCAGAGCAATTTTTGGTAGAGCCTCAGATTTTGGGGTCAGCTCCAGCAACTACCGGTACTACTCCGGCCACTGCAGAGCCCATGCTAGCAGTTCTGATCAAGTCTACACCATCCTCCAGCACTTCAGCACTAGCAACATCTACTTTATAGGTTGACCCTCTTTTCTCTGCTGTTGATTTTAAGGCTTTATTACGCAGCGTGGCTGTAGCAGAAGACAGGCTACGGGAGTTGTCAGTACGGGTTCGGCCATTGATTAATCAAACTGTTCAGGACTTCGAGGAGCAGATGAGGGCATTTTCCCAAGATTTAGTTGATGAGAGAGTCCGAGCGATGGATGCCTGGGTCGATGCATTTGAGACTAGAGTCCACAAAAAGCTTGAGGGAGCTAGTCCTACCGACACGAGTACAGTTACTGAGGAGTTGACCAAGTTCAAGGATGACTTGTTGCTAATGTTGGCAACCCCTATTCCAGCCCTAGAGGTAGAATAGGTAGATGATGAGGCATTTGATTGGCTCACCGACTGTCTGGACACTCGTGGGAAGAGGCCCCTTGATCAGAGTGATAACCTAGAACCGACCTCAAAGAAGTCGAGATAGAAGGAGGAGCCCATACCTGAGGAGGTGGTGCAGGAGTCACTTTTGTTGGCAACTATTCAAAGAAAGAGAGAGCGCATAGCACACCCCAACTAGAGAGGGTACTTTTAGCACTGCTGCAAAGGAGAGGCAACCTCAGGACCCCACAGACCAGTCAGAGACCGGTGCTTGATGCACCATGATATTTGACCCTTTTTGACCCCATCTTTTACTTTGCTTTATTGATATTTTGTCCTTGTGTTAGACAATATTATTTTCTGTTGGATAATGTTCTTATGTTTGGTTTTGGATATTAGTCTTGTTAATTATTACTTTTTAATATTTATACATATATGTTATGTTGTCATTTTCTCGTCTTAAGTTTGTGATTTTACTTTGAGGACAAAGTATCATATTCTAGTGGGGTGGTGGAAGTTATGGATTAAGGTGAAGTCAAAGTAGCCTCAAGTCCATAACTTCCCCTATTTTTTATCCTAAGGTTTTCTTGCCATGCTTCTTCATCCTTGTGGATGTTTAAGTTTTATATATATATATATATATATATATATATATATAGTTCTTAACTGTTCTTTAAACTTTTGATGAAAAATTGGTTACCCTCAAAATTTTTGAGGTTGTGATTATTGATACATTCATACATTTTTTAGTATCTACCAATGTTTGTTCTGATATTATGAAGGTAACCTGAGACTGAAAGCATGACCTGTTAGTCTATACTTGATTGTGGATATAATTTTCATATGTGCTGTGAGCTTATTTTGCTGTATTCATGCATCTTGTATGGACCCAGTACTTGCTTGGTTACTCTAAAGTTGGTTTGGTGAAACCACTTTTAGCCTAAATGATCCACCAGATGAGTGAGTGAATCCCTTGTTCCTAACTTTTGAGCTTATCATGTACTCATTCTTTCTTTACACCTTTACTGACTTAACCTTATTTGATGAAATACGTTGATATTAGCCCTGGTCTATCCTTGAACATGTGAACCTTGATTGAGGCCAAAGGCCTAAGTTGAGGGTGGATGCAACTGGTGGCCCTGGTTTTAGGCGTAGATATTGTGTACTTCATCTGAGGCTAAAAACCTAAGTTGAGGGTGGCACTTATTATGGTGAAGTAATAATAATAAGGTGGTTAGTTGGGAAATCAAGAAAGAAATGAAAAGGCATAAACCGAGTGAAGAAAAAGAAGAAAAGTGCCTTAAATTGAGAAAAAAATAGCAAAAATGAGTTTGAAATCAAGGCACAGCTAAAAAAGAGAAAGAAAGCACTTGAGAAAATTTCAAAACAGGAGAATAAGGGTGGATTGATTTAAAAGAGTTGGATTATGAAAGCAAAAAGTGTAAGTAATCATGGTTCAAGGAGAGCTTTTAGTCACTATATGTCCAAAAATACCATACCAAAGCACCCTGAACCTATGTTACAAGCCTATAAGCCCTAAAATGATCCAACTCCACTTTATCACCAAGCCAGAAGATGAGTATAGAGGCAAGTATATGGTGTTAGTTAGTATGATTGAATTTCAATTGTGAGAGTGAGAATGCTTCCTCAGTCCCTGAAATATAAATGCTCTTAAGTGAGTGTGAGGGAATTCTTTCGAGTGAGGGCATTTGTATTATATGAGTAACATATGACTATACCAGTGATTGTGGACGATTGATGCTCCTTAGCTTGTCATAGTTGGATTGTCAGGTCTCTCATTATGCTCTTGTTTGCTCAATAACTTTGCAACCCTATTTTGAAAATAAAAGTTGGGTGCCTAGATCAGAAGAGCTCATATATATGCCAATAGTATAGTTGCTATGTATTTCTCTGTGTCCGTGTAGATTGAGTCGTCACTTGAGGACAAGCAACAATTCTTAGTTGAGGGTATTGATGTGTTGTCAAAATACAACACATTTGGTGCCTAAAACAAGGGATTTTGTGAGTTGTTAAAGAGACATTTTAGCGGACAAGCAATAATTCTAAGTTGAGGGTGTTGATGTTCTGTCAAATTACAGCATATTTGATGCCTAAAACAAGGGATTTCATAAGTTCTTAAAGAGACTTTTTAGTGTTTTGATGTGTTTTTGTGTTAATTTTGCAGAAAAGTTAGGTTGGCATGATTTTAAAAAAAAGTTGCAGATTTTGATGAAGCATAGGCCTTACGAGCCCACCTATGAGTCATAGCTCACCCTACGAGTCATAGGGTGATATCATAGCAAGAATTAGAGACCACAATTCCAAAATTTGCTAACTGGAGGTCACCCCTACGAGGCCATCATACGACTCGTAAGTCACACTACGACTCGTATAGGTGGACTCGTAGCAATAATCAGAGAGACAAGATATTGGATCAAAAATTTGAAGTCCAAAACTACAAGACCAATATATGAGTCCTAGGTCAACCAACGACTCGTACCTATGGGTTGTACCAATTTAGTCTATGATGCTAAGAACCTGACCCCGACTACGACTCATAGGTCATCTTATAAGTCGTACCTGCGTAACTTATCAGCTTCCAACTATCTTTTTTGTGTAAATTCTAGGATTGTTTTTTAAATACCATATATAGTTTAAGTTAGGTTTTTAGAAGGAGTTCGACCAGTAGACTATTGAGAAATATATTTTGAGGTTTTTCTTAGTTTTTTAGAGTAATTTATTATTCTCTCTTAGAAAACCCATTTTATGGATTGCAAACTTTGACTTGTACTTATTGTTGATCAATCAAACTTGTGGGTTTGCAATTTGTGGTACCTATTTTCTTTATTGGTATTGGCAAAGCTCTCAACTATGTCTATTATATGCATTCTTGTGTGTTTTGCCTTAGCGATGAGTAGGTAAGCACCCACAACTTGGGGTTGTGGGAACCATGGGTACTTGACCTTGAGATGACTTAGGTTTCTTGCATTTCTATTATTGGGTTTTTGCATATATTATTTATTTCCTTTCATTATTATTGTTGTTTGGTGGTGGGCAACACCAAATCCCACCTACTGGAAAAGCCATATCATGTTTCATGTTCATAAGACTAATACATGTAATGTGTAGGGTGTTACACCAATACCAAACCCTGCCTTCTATCACTAGCCCAACCAAGGTAGTGATGAATAGGAAAAGGAAAGTAGATGATAGAATTTGATTGATGTGTTCTCATCTAGCAACCTAGCCTGACCACGGGGAGCTTGAATGGAACAATAGGTAACAGTTAGTTTGCACGCCATGGTTGCGACCAAGCGCCATGGTTGCTGACCAAGCGTCATGGTGAAATTCGACCTTCACCTTCACAAGAGGGCTGTAAGAACCTAAGTTACCCTCCTCTATGCAAATCACCTATTGTAGTTATATTATCTAGGGTAATCAAGTCGACAAACCATGGGGAACACAATTCCTACATTTTCTATAAAATTGAGTGTTTCCTCGCGTTATAGTTAGCGGTAGTTTTATTTTGTGTTTGGAATACAAACCCCCCTTTAAAGATTGTACTAATAAATGCTAGAAATGATTAGTGGTGAAATCTTGTAATCAAGCCCTGTATTCCCTATGGATTCAATCATAACCTTGGTTAGGTTAATTGCTGACAATGATCATTTTCTTATTGGAGCGTGAACATCATTATGCACCCTGCATACTTAGTACATTCCAAGTACTAACACATACTCTACACCTATATGATGTCATCATCTAGGAATTGGAGCTCCTATAAATCCTCTTCCTCCACGTGGCTAGATGGATCGTGGAAGCTAGCTTCTGGTCAGTCCTCGTATCCGGGGATAATATCTATCTTTTTTCGTGTTTATTTTAAGACTTTATTATGTATAATTTGGATACTTGTCTATGAGGGTTAGCCCGGGGGATGTCTTGGCCTCCCTCCCATCTTCTAGTAGAGGTATTGTTGGATATTGAGATGTTTTGTATTATTGACCTTGACTTCTATTATGCTCATGCGATTATGGAAAACTCCCTTAGTACCATTTCCCTTATGTTCTATTATTACTTGTTAGTTATCTTATTTTGCTTTCGTAACCAAGTATATGTATGTGAGACGCTAAGAGGCTAGTTTGGGGTTCCTTCAGGTTCCTCATTCACCATGTCACATCTAGGCCCTACGCTTGGGCCATGACAATGATAGTATTTTTGTGAATATGTGATATTGGTTATAATGGAATTTGAGTATATTATGAAATTTTTCAAAAATTTGAGATGTATCTTTTATATTCGAGGTCCTTTTTGATGTTGTGTGATAATATGAGACTTGTGGTATCATTTAATAAACAATATGGTAATCAATGGTATTTGAGATACTTCCTAGGACTTTTGTGCATACTTTGGGACTTGTGAAGTTTTGTGTGAGCAGTACATTTGGTTATTGGTGAAAGTCTGGAAATTTAAGATATGTTGATGACTTGTCGTACCAGTTGTGACCCTTGGCATTCTCTTTCTGACTCTATGATTGTCATTTGTCGATATGTTAAATATATATTGACTTGTGGCATTGGCAGGCATTCCCTACATGTTGCATTTGTACCACCTTTTTACCATGTTGAGGTGGTAAGGTTGAGATATTGTTCCACCTTTTTAAAACCGCTTTACCATGCTGAGGTGGTAAGGAAGAGATTGTACTACTTTTTAAAACCCTTTGGCCATTTTGAATCGAGATATTGTGACACCCTTTGACCATACTGAGGTTGCAAGGTTGAGAGATTTCAATATATGTTTTGACGAGTGCCCTATGGGTTCTACCTGGTAGCTTTAGCTTGGTAGATGTATACACTAACTGTTGCGAAAAGCTGTAATTCCACACCATGCATTGTATTCATTTATTTCATTTGCATTGCATCATAATTATACTTGATATTTTAGTCTATTTTAATGTATATATAATGTGTATTAACCTCGTCATTGTAGGTAAGAGGGGTTCTTAGTTATTACTGTCAGACCTGAAATTCAGGTGAGATGACACTCACCTAACCCACGAAGGTGAGTCATCCAAAACCTAAACCACTTAACCATAAAGATAAAAGTGGAAGATAACAGTCTAAATATATAGATAAGTGGAAGAAAATAAACTATAAGTATCCTAAGGACTAGTATCACATGTACAAGCCTCTAAGTATAGACTACTCAAATAAAATATGAGTCATAATGTCTAGTTCTCAAATAGAACAAGAACATAAGATAGAATCTTCAAAGCCTACTGAAGACATAGGCAACTACCTCGCAAGAAATCCAGAAGCTCGATCCAACAAGAAAGAAGTCTAGCAAGATGGGATGGGCTCACAACCTACAAAAATGTACCAAGGGGTGAGCACCAAGCAATGAAGTACTCAGCAAATGGAGCTAATCTAAGGTAAAGAAATAAAGAACACAAGTATCTCCTTAAATCCCAACCACAATGTGCTGAACTACAATCCTGCACACAAAAAAGTCCCATCACAATATAATATACAAATCAAAGCAATATAGATATACTCATCTTCTAGCATAGTATCTCAGCACACTTGTACATAGATAATTCCAACTCTTACAATATGATCAAGAAATAAAATAAGTTCACAATCTCATAAACAATATACAACTACATCATTCAGATAAAATATGAGATGAAGTGGATGTCGTGAGATGTATATGATGCAATGCAATGTCAAATAATTATGATGCATTTCTACCTTACTATACACATCCACTGACCATATATATGCCTTAGTCGAAACCTATAGGAGTTTCACATAGATCATGTATCCATGAACACCACCTGCAAAGACCTCAACTAATTTTCACCCATTCGAAAAGTCCTTGGACAACCGACATATTACTTCGCTCGACTGGTAGAGACCTCGGCAACCAAACTTCATATTTCCTTTCTCACCTATCGATCGTACCCATCACAAGCTCAATCCACAAATATGATACATGCAATGTGCATGATCACAACAATATCATAATATCATCAATCAAAGAGATATCATTATCTCAATACCATAAATATCTCAATAACATCAGTGCGTCAATATCATCAATGCCTCAATATTAACAGTGTCTCAATATTATCATATCACAATATAAGCATCATCCTGCTATCAACATCAAATGAATCGCAAGATTACATAGTTTTCAAATTCACAATTAAATTAAAACTCTGTATGTAGCCATATGAAGAAGTATTCAATACGAAAGGCAATGATCAAGCCTAGAATGGTACAATTCTAACCCCAAACACTCAATCTCATACACATAAGAGTGTACAAGATTATCCTTACCTAACAGAAGGTTAAAAGTCTACTTTCCCCAAATAAAACCTTGAAATCAAGAAGGAATTTTCCCTCTCCTATAATACTTCAAATCACCCAATCTATACAAATTTAGAACTACAATCACATAACGAATTTAAAGACACTAAAATCAATGAATGCAGAGAAAAAGTCAAAATCGTTAAATATTTCATGCTAGAAAATGTAGCCAGAAACTAAAAATTTAAAGTTGAAAATCTTCTACTCTTAATAAGGAATCCAACAGCATAATCAGTTTTAAAAATGGGGCTAATAAGGGGGTGAAATCAATTATTTAAGTCTAGGAAATTCAATTCTGAAAATCCCCAATTTTCACCAATAAATCTCTAGATTAGAAGTTAAAACACAAATTAATCAATGGAAATAGTTAAAATAGGTTAAAAAATAGTTACCCAGTCAATTTTCCTCTAAAATTGATGGAATCTCCCTTGCAAATGAGGCTTAAAGAGTTTAAAATAGTGAAAAGGGTTTAAATCTTGTCTTTTAAAAGGGGACATTGTTCAGGCACATGCAATGCTCCTCGATTGCGGAGCCATATCCATGAACGTAGAGGCTAAAGGGGCATAATCCTTCGTGACATGGCAGGCACCCTACGAACATGGGGTTTTGGCTGTTGGGTCTCCAGAATGCAGCCCAAGAGGCGCAAACATGGAGTACTTGTGCTAGATGCACCAGAAACAACAATGCACCAGCAAATTCAACCCAATCAAAAAATAGGAACTTGACCTCGAGAATTCATTCCATAAATCGAATATATAATACCCTACAAAAAATGGTGATCGAAACTCAATAGAACCATCAAAATTTGAATTCAGAGCCTCCGTGGCCCCAAACTCGAGAAGGATCACTTAAACTAGTTTTAGACATAAAAAAGCAAAATATTCACAGAAACTCTAAAAATTACAATGAGGTAATATCTAGAATTAGTTTCACCATCCAAAATCATTAGAATTGACAAAAATCGGACACAAGCTCCGAACCCCGAATGTTGACCAAAGTCAAACCGATGATCCAAAATAAACTAAAAATGTAACTTTGAGTCTAAAATCTCTGTTTTAACTCAAAATTATGTTCTGCAAGTTCTCCTAGACCATATTCAGTACTCCGGAGCTAAGAAAATTAACAAAATTAGATTCTAATGTATGTAACTCAAAATAACTCCGAAACTCAAAATTTTCAACTTATTAGCCTTTTAAAATCCTTTCTTTTGAAAAACTCTAACTTTTTATGATATTTTCAAAATTCAACTTTTGGACTTATCCAAAAATGATCCAAGATGACTTTTAGGAGGGCCAAAATAATAATTTGATAAAAAATACCAAAAATGACCTTCGAGGTTATTACAATTACATACTTATCCAATTTCTCCTACCTAGACGGTTAAACCTACTAGGTACATTTTTCTATACTCACCAACTACTATGTTTTCTCCTAACATATCTAGCATAAGGACTCCCACATAGTAGTTGATCATATTTGAGAAGAGTTTCTTACTATTACCAGACTTCAGCAATGAGGCTTAGACTTTGAGTCGCATTTGTATCTTTGAGAATTTAGTTTGTTGTCATCTATATCAGATTATATATTTTCCATATGAAAAAGCTTTGTATTGACTCAATTGTATTTCTTAGAAGCTTTTGTATTCATGACTTCAAATTTTGGGATATTTTAAGCTAAGTGTTGTGGTTGTTTGATTTACTATTTCCTCCTTTTGATCATGACAGTAGGATTTTAAAAGAGAATAGTTTATGATTCCTCATATCACTTGACATTACAAAGAACAGAATGTATTATGCTAATTAGTTTAATATCATTATTCTTACTTCGTTCATTCCATGCCTTCACCTAGAATCATGTATTGATTCCTTGTACCCAATTGACCAATAATTAGTGACAAAACATACTTAAAGGTTACAACTTGACAAAACATACTTGGTGGTATCCAGACCGAAGATCAATCTTAAAGTGACTAGCCTCTTGAAGTTGTTCCAAAAGGTTATTTGTCCTTGGTAGAAGATATTTGTTCTTTATGGTAACTCCATCAAGTTGCCTGTAATCAATGCACATTTTAAGAGAACCATCCTTTTTCTTCACAAACAACATCGGTGCACCCCAAGGTGACTTGCTAGGCCTTTTGAACCCTTTTCCAACAAATCCCACAAATGATCCTTCAACTCCTTCAATTTCATCGGGGCCATACGGTAAGGGAGAATAGAAATGAGTTGTGCATTGAGAAGGAGGTCTATACCAAAGTATATTTTCCTTTCGGGAGGATCTTCGGGAGCCCATCGGGAAAGACATCAAAAAACTCATTGACCACCAAAACCGACTCAATATGAAAGGCTTTAGACTCCACATCCCTAACCCTCAGAAAATGATAAAGGCAACCCTTAGAAATCAACCTTTGGGCTTTAAGACAAGAAATGAATCTATCTTTGACCACCACATTATGACTTTCCCACTCAAGAACAGGCTCATTAGGAAATTGAAATGGACCCCTACGTCAAGCCAAGTTCAAAGGATTTTTTGGCTAAGTTTGACACAAGTACTAGTAGAATGGTCAACTTTAAACTAGCGTAACTTCTAGCACATTTAGAATTGGGAGGGCCACAACATGTCAAATGAAAGCCCTTTGATTTAGCTTCATAATACACTTAGTTTCACCTCATTTTGTGGTCGGATGAAGGTGTTATGATCATTTTTGTAAGGCCCTACCATGCAGTGTTGTCACACGGACTGTTTGACGGCCAGTATGGCCTTTGACGGGCCGTTTGGGGCAGCTAGGGTTGGAAAAGGCCATTAGTGGCATAGGGAAAGGTAGCACAACCAGTGGAACGAGTTATGAGTCTTACCACTGGTCGTGAGGAGGGGCGTGAAGTTGTAAGGGAGGCTTGGTAGGCGTAGAGGTAAGGTTGGGGCCAAGGCATGGACCACGACAACCCACACAGGTCGTGGCAGGTGGCATGGGTCATAGCCCTTGGCATGGAGCCTAGCCAACATTTTCAAGCACCAAGTATGGTTCCATGAGTCTCCACATGAGCTGTGAGGCTCCACACGGACTGTAGAGGCCTCCGTGGTCGCGACGAGATGTCTTTTTCCAATTGATTTTCAACTTTAATTTTTAGACCAATTACCTTGTCATGGGCACTCCACATGACCCACCGAATTTCCCCCATAGTGTGAGTCCTATGTACCCGCCCTTAGTATTTTTGTGCTATGTGTTATGTGAACTCATGTTGATCCTTTCCCCATGATGCCCCATAGCGGGGACCTTCCATGGGGCACCACTTTGCCAAATTTTCCATCCGATCACTAATGACGTTTTCGTAAATTTTAATTATTCTAATGACTTTTTTTTGACATCCTATGCTATCTTAACCTTCCTAAAAGACCTAAACAATATTCCTAAGGATCAACTTCACTACTCGAATCTCTAATACCCTCTCAATTCACTCAAGAGCCTTCACCAAAAAGCCAATCCCAATTTTAAGGAAACTCAGGAACAAGTTTAGATTTCAAGACCTACTTCCAAGTTTCCATTCCTTCTCAACTCAATTTCAAGGAACTTAAAGTCTAAGGTATGTGGGTTAATCCTTGACTTCCTTTCAATCAAAGAGATCCAAAATTATTTTTGGCAATCTCATAGAGTTCTAGTTACTTTGAATTTGGGGTTTTGAAGATTATGAATCCTAAAATTCTAATTATGCATGGGTAGTATTTGGCAATCTCATAGGGTTCTAGTTACTTTGAATTTGGGGTTTTGAAGATTATGAATCCTAAAATTCTAATTATGCATGGGTAGTATTTACTTGATAATTTTAATGTGATTTAAACTATTACATGAGGATCTTCTTTGGGGTTTATAGAATTTCAAGTATGAATATCCTCTTTAAGACTTTTTAATACATGGGTGATTGCACTATGAATTTAAATATGGATTTAATTATGTTTTCGATTGAATTTCATATTATATTATTGATTTTAGATTGAATCCTAATTACCCATGTCATTCTCTGATTATTCATAGCATATGCATTCATGTACATGCGTTATTATGGGAATTATGTTATGGGTTAAGCCCAATTATGTTCTACGGTATAATTTTGATAAAATATTGGTTATGACAATATTGTGATCACATATATGTCTTTGATTTTGGGTCTTTGAGAATTTTGGGTGCTTGCAGCATTTTGTATATGAAGGAGCTATTCCTATGCATGAGTATAAAGACTATGAAATTATGTTTTAGCCGTAAGCCTAAGAATACAGTGCAATGGTTTCGGAAATGATTTATGTGATTTGAAAGTATGTATATACATATGTATAAGTATATTTATTCTTGTGGGATGACAACTTAGCACCAATAGATTGGGGGTATTAGAGATATTCCTATGAGTCCTCTCCCTTTCCTTGAACTATGTGCCTAGCATAGGTTTCCCCACCATATATACACATACAACAAGCCTTAAAACAGTTCGAAAATAGTCCTCAAAATAGTTGGAGGATGTGAGACCATACTCCTGAAGAGGGAGTTGTCCCATAAGGAAAAGAACTGATTTGATTTGTGATTTTGTGAAAATCTTATCTGAAGAGGGAGCCATCCCGTAAGGAAGGTTACTTCAGACGAAGAGGGAGTTGTCCCATAAGGTGAAGTATGGTCTACCTTTGGCTAGTAGATCACCTCTTTATTGATGAGGGGATTTCATCGGTATTCCAAGTAATTGCCGCTTGGTCTTACTTATGTCAGTTGAGGTCACATCCCCAAAATATATTTAAACAAGTGCATCATTTGCATTTCATGCATCATGACTTTTATAGCATCTCGTTATATTACATTCTTTGATATTCAACTCTTTCGATATAATGTATCTTGTCATTTAATATTGATATGCAGGTTTTGGTATGTTACATGCATCGCACCCCGCATACTTAGTACATTCAAATGTACTAACGTATACTCTTACCTACATGATTTTATCCTGTAGGGACCGAGGACTTGACCATCCACTATTCGATATTTAGCTCGGATTCCAGATTTACTTGCAGTGGTGAGTCTTGTCTTTCAAGAATGCACCACTATCTATCTACCTATGTCACTTACTTTTCCTTATGTATTTGAGGGTGAGCCTAGGGTATGTCTTGGCCCTCGACCCATCTATATAGAGGCATTGTTGGATACCTTGTATACCTCTTCATGTTATATGTTATGTGTTATGGTTAAGTCTATGTTATGTGTGTGGTTATCTTTAAGTACTGATATGTGATTTAGTCTCATATTGATGGAAGGATTCTAAGACCCGAATTTCCCCCATAGTGTGAGTCCTATGTACCCGCCCTTAGTATTTTTGTGCTATGTGTTATGTGAACTCATGTTGATCCTTTCCCCATGATGCCCCATAGCGGGAGTCCTACTTTTCTGTCCCTTAGAATTATGTGTTGATTGTTCACTATGCTTCTGAACTGATGATGCGAGTTTTGGTATTTTGAGGCTTGTTTGGGGACTCTCGAGTTCCCATACGCCATGTCACATCTAGGCCCTAGGTTCGGTTCGTGACATATATAATCTCAATGTGACATGCATGATCAATGCTTATAACAAAACATATATGTAAAACATTTAACTTGCACAATATATACATATATATATATATACATACATATATATATATATATATATATACATACATATATATATATATATATATAATATACATGTGTGGGAGGAGATCTTAACCAATATAAGTGAGACCAAAGGAGCTATAACTTGGAATCTCGATGATTACCCCTCATCCGTAAAGAGGTGGTCTACTTTCCAAGGTAAATCATACTTCACCTTATGGGAACATAACCCATTTCGTATAAAGCAAACCTCCTTACGGGAAAATGACCCATTTTGGAAAGGATTTCATGATTAAGTGCACTAAATGGATCTCTTAGTATAGCAAGGGTAGTGAATAATCCTATGATGGCACATAGTTTGAGGAAAAGAGTATGGACCCTTGAAATAGTCCATGTGACATCCATTCCATCAGTGCTAAGTCTAATCCAACGTAATACATGAAATAATCATAAGTTTAATAAGTTGTAAGAAACATGGTAACATGACATGAGTAGCTCTTAAACATATTGACCTCTATGGTAAGCCTAACTTGAAACATGAGAGTAATAACAATAATACACAAACCCTTGCTTTAACATGAATGGCTCACAAGAGGTAAAAATCTTGAAATAGGGATTAACTTGATACTTGTAATACCATGGATACTTTTCATTAAAAAAAGATAAATGTTTGAAAGCCCTTAATCCTCATGAAGTCACTTGACTTGTAAATCATGTAAAGAACTTGAGAATTCTTGTCATGTAATTTCATTAAACACAGGGTGGGCTCGTGATATTTGTTCAAAATCATGCAATTCAAGATTAAGAAAGTAGAGTAAAATCAATTCAAAATCAACCCATCAATATTGTAGTAAAACCCCAACTCGGGTATCATGAAATCCATATCAAAAGTTAATCATAGTTTATAGTTTTCATAGCTCAAATCAAGCATAATCTCAATAGACATAAATTAACTCATAGGATAAGCTTAAAATAGATATTCATGCATAATAAATCAACACTTGATAAAACCCTAACATAATTCATGTTCATATTTCATAACAGAAGATGCCCATAAGTAATACAACTTGAAAACATGCAATTTTCGTAAAAAGAGAAGGTTGGGCTCCATGGGTGGAAGGACCAATGGATGAAGACCCACATACCTTAAACATGGGTTTTCTTGAGATGATCTTGAGGGAAACTTGAATCTTGGATTGTGTTGTTAAGTTCCAAAATTGAGCTAGAAATCCTTTAATTTGAATGAGAAATTTGATGAAGTCTTGGAGAGGTTTTTGAGTGGGCTTTGTGAGTTATAAAGTTTAAAAATGGCTAAGTATGACGGATTTCACGTTTAAATGAGCACGGGGCTATTATCCCAATGCCCTTGGATGCAACAAGAAAACCCAGATAATATTACACTGGTCTGCATTCCTGGCACAATGCAGACCCAACATAGAGGCACTAAATACACTAGTCTATGCCCTAGGCGTGTCACGACCTGGGCACAGACCGACACTAGGACTTCAAAAATTAGCTTAAATTATTTTTCTCTATGGGTCTTCTAAAATTCGGGTAATACCCATTTTACACTCAATTTTGCCCCCTGATCAAGAATATGAAGTCTGATTTTCAAAATCATATACAAATTTTATGATATATGGAAATTATGATTTTGGGGCATTCCAAAGCATATGTGGGGCATTTCACTAGCAATCTTTTTATATATAATCGGGCATAATCATCTGTGATGTTAGTCATCTTTACTGCTAGGAAGGGCAGAGATTTTGTCATCCTATCAACTATTACCCAAATTGAATCACGTTGTTTGCAGGACCATGATAAGCCTATGATGAATTCCAAAGGTGAGAGGCACATTTCACTATGCTACTTAGGCCATCTCCATAGTGTGCAATACTAACCATTACCCATAGTCTCAGTCAACCTCCGCTTTGTCTAGTTCAGTTGATAAGACGATAATACATCATCGAATCCTATTAAACAATCTCTTTTCCTATTCATTACCACATGGATCGAGAAGGTAACACTACACAAGTTCTAGTGTTAGCCACCACTTGAAAACATGCAAAACAAAGAAAATTGATTAATACATGTAAAATTCTATTCCAAGAATTGCAAATCCGTGTTTATTTGGTTAGATCTTCATGGTTCCCATAACCCCAAGTTATGGATTTAGCTACTAATGCTATGGGTAGAGGAAGAAATTATGAATTCAGAAAACATAATTAATTACTTACCTAATAGAGTTGAAGAATAAACAAATCTAAAATATTTTGAGGATAACAAGATTGAAAGATACAATGAATCCACAAGTGCGTTCTCCTCTTTAATATTGAGTCTCCAAGTACAAAACCTTAAAAACACTCTCTAGTGATGTTCTCTGTTATCCTCGCTTGAATAATGATCTAAAAATTACTATTTATAGTATATAAAAATAAGTCCTACAAAACTAGAAAAATAGGTGGGCGACTTTATACGACAGGCCTTTACGACTTGTAAACTGACTTAAGAGTCATAATCAGGGTCTCGTGTTTAGCTCTTGAGATCTTGGACTTCACTGCTATGGATCCACTCTATACGACTCGTAGAGTGTCTATGAATTGTAAAGAGGTCTCATATGACTGAACTTGAAAAATCAAACTTCATGGGAAATCTTCACAGAACCCCACTCTATGACTCGTGGCCTGCTCTACGGCTTGTAGAGGGTCTTGTTAACCACAAAAAATCAGAAAAGTCTACAATTTGCCCCAAAATCAAACCAACCTGCTTTCCTGCAAACTAAACACCAAAAATATATTAAAACCATAAATATCACATTGAGAACATACAAAATCTTATGTTTTAAGCATCAAATGTGTTGTATTTTGATAGTGCATCAACTGGCAAATTCACCCCAATGAAAAATAGGAACTTGACCCTCGGGAATTCGTTCAGAACACCGTGAATACAAAACAACATAATATCCTACCAAAAACGATGATCCAAACTCAATAGAACTGTTAGAATTTGAATCCGAAATCTCCGTGACCCCGAACTCGAGAAGGATCACTTAAACTAGTTTCAGACATAAAAAATTCAAAATATTCGCAGAAACTCTAAAAATTATAATTAGGGCATATCTAGTGTAAGATTCACCATCAAGAACCATTAAAACTGTCAAAAATTCGATACAATCTCCCAAACCCCAAATGCTGACCAAAGTCGAACCGAAGATCCAAAATGAACTAAAAATACAACTTTGAGTCTAAAATCTCTGATTTAAATCCAAATTCAGTTCTGCAAGTTCTCCTAGCCCAAATTCAACACTTCGGAGC
>DF360011.1:15349-32897 GCA_000787875.1 Solanum virginianum | reverse complement strand
AAAAAAAAAAAAAAAAAAAAAAAAGAGTAGATACAAAGATCTTTTATAATGATCTTTACCTTTAGAGCATTGCACCTGTTTCTTACATGTGCAAACCGTTTCATTCCATTCATCATCCTCCATCTCCTCTATTACTTCCTCCTTCCTTCTTCTCATCTTCTTCCTCTTCCATGTATCTGCGTTTTGAACATACCACCCTTTCATGACTCTCTTCTTTCGCTTCCTTTTCTACTTCTTCTTCAGTATTTTCTTCTTTTGCAATGTAATCCTTGTCACTATCATTAGAAGAAGAACTATTTTTGCTATCAACTACCCAAGTCTTTCATATTATCTCTACACTCATTTGATGTTCAACATGCATTTCTTCCCCTTTCTATTTACTTACGACTCAATTCTTTTCACAATCATTTATACTAAGTATTTTAAAGTCAAATGTTTCTTCTCCATTATAATCAAATATTAAAAAGGCTCAAACTCTAGAGTGTTATCCTCAATAAATTTCTCCCATCCACACTGAAAATAAAAATGTGTTTTTTTAATCACTCATATATGCCACATATATATTTCCAAACTGATCCCTCAGGGAAATTATCACGCCCCGGGAGGGTACCCTTAGCATGGCCGGCACTCAGAGACTATTGCTAGCCCCCCGAGAGAACCACTTGGCCTCATCATCATATTGACTCAATAGTGGAAGAATAACTCATGCAGCAAGGCATTACATGAAATAAAATGCAACTCAACTATCTCATGGTATTCAGTAAATAAGTTTAGAATACAAAATACTCGACAATCAACTACTCAAACTCATGCAGCAAGGCATTACATGAAATAAAATGCAACTCAACTATCTCATGGTATTCAGTAAATAAGTTTAGAATACAAAATACTCGACAATCAACTACTCAATGTCTATGAAGCCTCTACTCAACAAATCTCAATAGTGCCATGACAGGCCATGTGGACCCCAAATCAAAGAAAGAAAACACTATGTCAAATTAGATGATAAAATAGCTCCTCCGGAAAGCTAGGAGGGGTCACCAACTCTAGAAGTGTACCGATTTGCACCTCAAAGATAAGAGGGCTAAAGTCTTCTATCACCTATATCGCCTTCATAATATGAGGCAGGCCCGAATGGACATCAGTACATGGAATACATTTCTATGTAAAATAGCTCTAGAAAGTAAAGCTCGATTCACTCAGCTCGACTTAACAACTCATGCTCAACTAAGTTTATGCAGATTTCGAGTAAATCATGCTTTTACAAGTAAACTTAGTGGAAATAGACTCATTTTGAAAATATCATGCACAATAAGTGTTTCTTGGGAGTTTCTCTTAACCGACATAACTCTTCACCCCATCTTTAGTTTGGTGATGTACAACAAATTTGACGTTGTTTCCATGTCCGCCCTTAACTTTCCGTGGAAAAGGGCGAGCAACTCTCTCATTCATCCAAGGTAAATATCCACTTGTGGGATAAGAGTCGCTAGAATGAACTGTAATAACTATAGTATGTTGGCAACATAGTTCTGGGGTGCTCCTCAATCACCCAACTCGGTGCTCAATAATCTTCCCAAGACTAAAATATGCTCAACTCATCAATCAACTCAATATGCAATACTCAATCAATCAACTCAAACCTTGATTCTCTGTTAAATCTCAATGCTCAGCTCAACTCAGTTTCCAATTAGTTCAATCAATGAATGCAAACAATCAGACTCGACTCAAACTCAATATTCATTTAGACTCACTCGATGGACTCATCATATAGTGCAAGAAAAATACCCATGTATAGCAATATATATGAATCAAAGCAATATGCTTTTCATGCTTAATCATACTCGAATTTCTCAACTCATGTACTCAACCTCAACTCATTAATATGCATAGAATTTCATAAAATCATGAGAATTATGGTTCAAGCTACAAGTATGAAATACATGTATAAACCTCATATAAATACTTATGCAATATAGCAATTTTCTCATGTAGCAAAATAAGACCTCATGAATGAATACAAAGATTTAGTATTAAGGTAGTAGAATTTCTCAAATCTCAACTTTTTTCCAAATCTTTACTCAAGATGGAGAAGATACATGTGAAGAAAGGAATTTCACATTATGGTAAGCCATACATACCTAGGGATAGGAGGAACAATCAATCTTCAATCAACTCTTGCACTTAAATTAAAAACCCTAGCTTCTCTTTCTCCTTCAATGCTCTAAAAAATTTACCCAAGGTGAAGAATGATAAATTAATACACCTAGGGCTGGTTTCAAGACCTTACTCATGCCTAAAAATGTGTAGGGTTTTAATTAAAAGAAACTGGGAAGGATAAAAATACCCCCACTTAAAGACTGCCAACTGGGTCTACGAGACCCCGTCTATGACTCGTAGGGCATTCTACGGGTCGTAGACCGCCTCTCATAGACTGGATGCTCAATATTTTGAGTTACTTGAAATTGGCACGAAACTTCATTCTACGACTTGTAAACTATTCTATGAGTTGTAGAAATCCTTTCGTAAAGAGCAAATCAGAAATTGGACTTCAGTAGAATCTATCATCAAATAACTCTTTACAAGTTGTAGAGGATTCTATGAGTTGTAAGTTCCTCTCATAAAATGAAGGGTCCTGAAACTTGAGTTACTGGAATTGATTACGAAAGCCTTTTGTACGAGTCAAAAACCCCTCTACAAGTCATAAAGGCTCTTGTGAACCTTTTTCTGCATCTATTTCTCAGTGTTTGCTCAACATCATCCTACACATTACTCCAAACCAGGTAGAAACAATTAGGGTGTGTGATATTATCTCCTCCTTGGGATTATTTGTCCTCGAATGAAGAGAATTATAGGGATTTAGGTCAAGCCACAAATCTCCCTATGGACTCTAGCAATCAACCAGCTCTCAACTCACTCATACAATCAACCAATCAAAAAACTTTAGCAAGCAAATAATCTATTAATCAACAAATCACATCAATCCTCACTCGACTCAAATCTCTCATCATCAGCAGGTATGAATAAATAAGGGTACTTGGCCTTCATTTCCTCCTCTGCCTCCCAAGTAGCTTCCTCTATGAATTGGTTCCTCCATAATACTTTGACAGATGCAAGCTCTTTGGTTCTTAACTTGCAAACCTGACGGTGAAAGATTTTAATAAGGATCTCCTCATAGCTCAAGCGGTCTTTCACTCTAATACTCTCAACAAGAACAGCCAATTATGGATCTCCCAAGCACTTCATTTTAATAAGGATCTCCTCATAGCTCAAGCGGTCTTTCACTCTAATACTCTCAACAAGAACAGCCAATTATGGATCTCCCAAGCCCTTCTTCAGCATGGAAATGAGGAAGACTAGGTGGATGGCCTCTAAATTTTATGGTAGCTCTAACTCATATGCTACATTGCCCACTCTCCTTATAATCTATTAAGGGCTAATGTACCACAAACTCAACTTCCCATTTTTCCCAAATCTCATCACACCCTTCATGGGCATCACCTTTAGATACACCCAATCATTGACCTCAAACTCTAAGTCTCTCCTTCTAACATCTATGTAGGATTTTTGTCAACTTTGCGCAATCTGTAATCTTTCTTGAATGATCTTTACCTTATCCATAGCTTGGTGAACCAATCTTGGTCCAATTAACCCCGCTTCACCTACCTTAGACCATCCAATCGACGACCTACACCTCCTCCCATATAGTGCCTTATATGGGGCCATCTGAATACTCGAATGGAAACTCTTACTATAATCAAACACTATCAAAGGCAAGTGGTCATCCCAATAACCATTAAAGTCGATGGAGTAAGCTCTCAATATGTCCTCCAAAATTTGAATAGTATGCACTTCTTGGCCATCCTTTTGGGGTGAAAAGTAGTGCTAAGGAGCACCTTTGTACCCAAACCCTTCTGAAAAGATCTCCAAAACATGGTTGTTAGTTGGTCTCCTCTATTTTTGATGATGGACAAAAGAACCTCATGCAATCTAACAATCTCCCTTATGTATAATTGGGCATAATCCTCTACAATGTTAGTCATCTTGACTGCTAAGAAGTATGCAAACTTAGTCAATCGATCAACTATCACCCAAATCAAATCATGTTGCCTGCGGGACCTCAATAGGCCTATAACAAATACCATGTTGATTATTTCCTATTTTCATTCTGGAATCTCAAAGTTTTGAGCTACTCCACATGGCTTTTGGTGCTCAATTTTCACTTGATGGAAATTTGGGCACTTAGAAATGAATCAACAATGTCTCTCTTCATTCCACTCCACTAGTAGACTTCCCTCAAGTCATGGTACATCATAGTACACGCTGGATGGATAGAATATCTGGAACTATAAGCCTCTGCCATAATCCTCTTTCTAACACCATCAACATCAAGAACACACAGTCCACCTTGATACTTTAATATTCTATCTCACCCTTTGGAGAAAGCCATCACCTTTTACTTATGCACATGCTCTTTCAACTGAACTAAAATAGGATCTTGATCTTGTTTCTCCTTCACCTCCACAATTATAGATGATGCAGACCCATTATGCACAAGGACTCCTCCTTCACCTGATTTATCCAATTGGACTCCCAATCATACCAGTCTATGAACCTCTTTGGCTAACTCTCTCTTCTCCTCTTCCACATGGGCGGTGCTTCCATGAACAACCTGCTAAGAGCATCAGCAACCACATTTGCATTACCTGGATGGCAGAGGAAGCTTATGTCATAATCTTTGAGTAGATCAACCCATCTCCTCTACCTCAAATTAAGTTCCTTCTGGGTAAAGACGTATTGTAGGCTCTTGTGGTCTATGAATACATCAACATGTGCTCCATATAGATAGTGGCACCATAATTTGAGAGCAAACACCACTGCTGCCAACTCCAACTCATAAGTGGGATAATTTTTCTCATGCACCATAAGATGTCTAGAAGCATAGGCAACCACCTTCCCCTTCTGCATCAATACATATCCCAATCCCATTCTTGTAGAATCATAGTGAATAACAAATCCATCCGTTCCATTAGGTAAGGTCAATACCAGTGCAGTAGTTAATCTCATCTTCAATTCTTGAAAGCTCTTCTCACACTCATCAGACCATTGAAACTTGACCTTGTTCTAAGTCAATTTGGTCAATATTGCAGATATGGAAGAAAATCCTTCAACAAGTCTCGGGTAATAGCCAGCCAATCCTAAAAAACTCCTTATATCAGTTTGAGATGTTAGTCTAGGCTAGTTCTTGATCGCCTCAATCGTTTGAGTATCCACTATAATTCCATCTCTAGAAATCACATGACCTAGGAACTAGGAAGGACACAAACTTGAGCCAAAACTCACACTTAGAAAACTTTGCATATAACTCATTATCTCTGACCATCTGCAAAGCAATTCTGAGGTAATTGGCATTCTCCTCCTTATCTCTGCAATACCCAAAAATATCATCAATAAACATGATTATGAACATGTCAAGATACTATCTGAATACTCTATTCATCAAATCCATAAAGGGTGTAGCTATATTTTTCAATCCAAACGACATCACCAAGAACTCTAATTGGCTATATCATGTTCGAAAAGCCATCTTTGGGATATCACATTCTCTCACTTTCAATTGGTGGTAGCTTGATCTAAGGTCTATCTTAGAGAAAATAGTGGCACCCTGAAGTTAGTCAAATAAATCATCAATCCTCTAAAGGGTATACTTATTCTTGACTATCACCTTATTCAACTATGGATAGTCAATACATATCCTAAGGAAGCCATCCTTCTTTCGCAAGAACAAGATTGAAGCACCATATGCAAAGAGACTCGGCCTTATGTATCCTTTCTCTAACAAGTTCCTCAACTGCTCCTTCAACTCTTCTAACTCCTCAAGGGCCACTCTACATGGGGAAATAGAAATAGGTTGGGTGTTAGGATGTATGTCAATTTTGAAGTCAATCTCCCTATCAGGAGGAACTCCAGGCAGATACTCAGGAAACTCACTCACAATCGGGACATACGCAAGATTAAGGGGCTCAACATCATCTAATTTAATTCATACGGGGTGGTAGATAGATCCTTTAGAGATTAATTTTTGGGCTTTGAAGTAAGAAATAGACTTATCCTTTAGCGCAACAAAATCTTCTTTCCACTCAATAATAGGCTCATTTGGAAACTGGAATTTGACATTCCGTGTTTGACAATCTACAGAGGCATAACAGGAGTGAATCTAGTCCATACAAAGCATCACATCGAAATCCACCATCTCCAACTCAATCAAGTCAACAAGAGTATCCCTATGATAGATGGACACTACATAGTCTCTATATATTCTCTCAGCTTGAATGAACCCACCAACATGAGTAGAAATAGAAAATGACTCAACAAGCACTTAGGAAGAATCTCAAATCTACTTGCCATATGTGGGATCACAAACAATCAATTTGCACCCCGATCAAGTAAATCATAGCAAGGAAAGGTTAAGACTCGAAGTTTACCCATCACAAACTCTAGTGCAACCTCTTGGTTCTATCGGTTTTGCATCACATAAAATTGGTTTGTCCCACTGCTTGCTCCTGGTGCAACACCTCTCTAGTTACCCCTTGCTGGTGGTGCTGTAGTACAAAACTAGGCAATAGTTGTAGTAGAAAACTAAGCCTTACTGCCCCACATCAGACACTCCCTCTAAAAATGGCCTGGTTGACCACACTTGTAGCAATCATCCCCTCCATTAATACATTCTCCCAGATGTATCCTGCCACAATTCCCACAAGGTTGCTTTTCTTATGACCCCGAGAAACATTTTCTCAGGATAAGGTGTTTTGGACCCCAAAAGGTTGGTTCCTCCTTGACCTCGATTGCATTTTTATTAGATATAGATGCATTCATTGCTGGGAATGTATAACTCAATGTTCTTTAAAGAAGAAGGGACCTATTTCCATTTCGTTGCTTATGTATTTTTGACTTAGCCTTTTTGCCCCATGAATCCTCCCTCGCATCCTCCTTATTATCTTCTACCCATTGAGTATGTACCACAGGTTGAGTAGTAGGCTCACGCTCCTCTATCGGTATCATGGTCCTTGTCCCAAACTGCGAGGGTATTTTTGGCGAAAAAACTATGGTGTTAACACTATTTGTTGAGTTCACAAGGTGTTTGGAAGACATGGTCTACAGATGTGTAACGCATGAGTTCGAAGAGAGCTTTACAGAGTTTTAGTTATAACATATGAACTTAAAATACAAGAAAGTGAAACAATTCCTAATGTCCTATAGCCTCCTGCTTATGAAGTGTTGTACATAACATACACATAAACAAGACTCTACTAGACACAGCTTCATAGACTCTCTAGGACTCTTGAACTCTGTGCTCTAATACTAAGTTCGTCATGCCCTGGGAGGGTACCTTTGCTGTGGCTGGCCCTTAGAGACTATTGCTAGTCCCCGAGAGAACAACTTGGCCTCATCATCATATCAACTTGATAGTGGAAGAATAACTCAAGTAGAAAGGTATTATATGAAATAAAATATAACTCAAGTATCTCATAGCATTCTGGAAATAAGTTTAGAATACAAAATACACAACAATCCATTACTCAATATATGTGAATCCTTTACTCAACAACTATATATAGTGCTATGCTAGACCATGAACTCCCCAAATGGAAGAAACAAACACTATGTCAAATCAAATGATAAAAGGGTTCCTCCAAAAACTGAGGAGGGATCACCAACTCTATAAGTGTACTAATCTGTACCTTAACGATGCGTAGGCTGAAGTCCTCTATCACCTATATCTGCATCATAAAACAATGCAGGCCCAAATAAAGATCACTACATGGAATATACTAGTATGTAAAATAGCTCAAGAAAGTAAAGCTCAAATCACTCACCTCGACTCAACAACTCATTCTCAAACCAATTTATGCAAATTTAGTGTAAATCATGCTTTTAAAAGTAAACTCAGTGGGAATAGACTCATTTTAAAAATGTCATGCTCAATAAGTGTTGCTTGGGTGTTTCACTTAACTGACATAACTCTCTACCCCACCATGAGTTTGGTGACGTTCAATAAATTGAATGTCATTGACACACCTGCCCTTAACTTGCCACGTAAAAGAACAATCAAGTCTCTCATGGATCCAAGTTAAATGTGCACTTATGGGACAAGAGTCACCAGAACATTTTGTAATGACTACCCTATGTTGGCGACGTAGTTCTGGGGTGCTCCACAATCACCCAATTCGGTGCTCAATACTCCCCCCAAGACTAAAACATGCTCAACCCATCAATCAACTCAACCCTAAATAATTAATCAATCAACTCAAACCTCGATATTCAATTAATCAACTCAAATCTCAATGCTCAGCTCAACTCAGTTTCTTATTAGTTAAATTGATTAATGCAAACAATCAGACTCGACTCGAATTCTATGGTCATTTATACTCACTTGATGGACTCATCATATAGTGAAAGCAAAATACTCATGTATAGCAATATATGAGAATCAATGTAGTATGCTTCTTATGCTCCATCATACTCAAATTTCTCAACTCATGCACTAAACCTCAACCTCAACTCATTTATATGCATAGAATTTCATAAAATCATGAGAATTAGGGTTCAAGCTATCAAGTATGAAATACATGTATAAACCTTATATCAATAAGCATGCAATATAGCAATTTTCTCATATAGCAAAATAAGACCTCATGAATCAATATAATGATTTAGTATTAAGGTAGTAGAATTTCTCAAATCTCAACTCTTTCCCAAATCATGACTCAAGATGGTGAAGGGACATATGAAGAAAGGAATTTCACACTTTGGTAAGCCTTACATACCAGGGGATAAGAGGAACAATTAATCTTCAATCAACCCTTGCACTTGAATTAAAAACCCTAGCTCCTCTTGTTCCTTCAATGCTCTCAAAAGTTTTCCCAAGGTGAAGAATTATAAATGAATACACCTAGGGTTTGTTTCAAGACCTTATTCAAACCTAAAAATTCCTATGGTTTTAATTAAAAGGAATCAAAAAGGACAAAAATACCCCTCTTAAAAACTATCGACTGGGTCTACGAGAATTTGCCTATGACTCATAGGGCATTCTACGGGTCATAGACTACCTCTCATAGACTGGACGTCCAAAATTCTGAGTTATTAGAAATTGGCACGAAACCTCATTCTACAACTCGTAAGCTATTCTACGAGTCATAGATGTCCTTTCGTAAACAGGGAATCTAAAATTAGAACTCACTGGAATTTATCACGAAAAACCTCTTTATGAGTCGTAGAGGGTTCTACGAGTTGTAAAATCCTCCCGTAAACTGAAGGGCCCTGAAACTTGAGTTGCTGAAATTGACTACAAAAGCCCCTTCTTTGAGTCATAAACCCCTCTACGAGTCGTAAAGCTCTCGTAAACCTTCTTCAACATATATTTCTCAGTCTTTCCTCAACATCATCCTACACATTACTCCAAACCAGGTAGAAAGAATTAGGGGGTGTTAAAGAAACTTTCCTTGGTAACTTGTCATTCTTGTAATTTGTATAATCTTTAGGAATTTTCAATGAAGAAAACAAACTTTATTTTTGGAAAAAAATGTAAAACAACATTAATTTTTTAAAATTAATTTGACCATATCACAAAATCAAGTACTATCGAAAGAACGTTCTTTTCCAGAAAAACTCAAAGGTTAGAATTCAGAATGTTACTATTTGAGGCACTCTTAAAAATCTATTGGAAAGCTACTTCCATCAACATTCATAATATGGTTATTGAAAATAATATATGTACACCGACTGACTGAAATAAATCTACATAATACTAGTATAAAGTTAGGAGATTTAGAATATATAAAATGGTACTATAATATTTATTTGCATCACACCAAAATCATTTCTCCTCCTTTTACTTTCTCTCACCTTATTCACAATCAACATCTAAAAAGTTTATTTCTTGAAAACTTGAAGAAAAAAATAGATTATATCTCTGTAAATTCAGATAAAAAGGAATGAGGGAAAAAGTAAACTTAAAATATTATATAAGTATAACTGAATCTATCTTTTGCAGATTTAAATTTCATGGACACTTCTTTCGCACATATGTTGTCCATATCTCCAAAATAAAAAATAAAATAAAAAGTTCGGAAAATAAAATACACAATCACAACTCTATAAGGTTCTTTAATTTTGAAGGAGTATCACTACTCATGAGAGAGAGAGAGAGAGAGAGAACACATACACACATATATACACACAAAAGGAGATCACAAAAGTTCATATGATTAAGGTGAACTCCCTTTTGACTCAGTTTTCTGCGAGCCCACAATTTCAACACATTTCTTAAAACTAGCAATTTTATCATTTTCTGTCATGTTATTTAACATTACCAATAACTGTAATAGTAATGAAAATAAAATATTTTATTTGCTTTGTTCATGCCTATAAATACTTTACCAACCATCTTCACACTAAAATTATTTTAGCAACGGTGGTCCACTAAAAAATAGTTTACTAGTCTTGTTTACACCAGATGTAATGTAATCATTGGGAACATAAATTTTTGAAAAATATATCAAGCAATCGAAGATAACAAACATATGTTTTATACTCAAATATCATAGTATAGCAATTACAATCTTTTTATATATAATAGGAGAGCAAAAAAATGTCACATGCCAGCACCCTAAAATTCTACAACAACAACAACATACCTAATGAAATCCCACAAGTTATCACTCTAAAATTCTATGGTTCTTAACTATTCAAAAACTTTTAGAACTGTAACAATCAATTCTTCAATATTTTAAAATAATTTAAATTTGTAATTTTAAAAAAACACATGACATCATCACAAAAATGCTAGTATAACCTTGACTTGCATCACACAAAAGCATCTCTCCTCCTTTGATTTTCTCTGAGCTTATTCGCAATTCACATCTTCAAAATTTATTAGTTGAAAAATTTTAAGAAGAAAAATAGATCAAATATTTCTAAATGCAATAAAAAAGAATGAGCAAAAAGTATACTAAAAATATTATATAAGTATAACAAGAACCAGAGTTTCAAGAAATGGGGAATAAGAGAATTGACAATCTTGACCCTCGTCTTATGCATTAAAATTTTGTCAGGAACTACTCTGATCCACGACAAAATGTGATGCTCAATTTCTTTTGAAAAATTTCTAATTTTATTTTTACAAATTGTTTAAGTACTTTTCTTGTGTAAGATTTTCATCTCTAGTTAACTTACATTTTCCAATAAACTAATCAATCTTTATGTTCATACTGTGATGGTTAGGGACTTAATTAGGTATAAAATCATTGAGTTTAAGCTTAAAGGGTGTGAGAAAGTACAAAAATAACCATTCTTAAAATACTGCCCATTTCGTGTACTGGGTAATCGACAGTCTGCAGAACTTCTAAAGGTCGTAAAGCCCATTCGTAGAAAATAGGGTGGATTTTGGAGTCCTAAAACTCATTCTATGGGTCCAAACAAACACGGCCAACTTTAGGTCATGAGTGGGGTAGTTACGCTCATGAACTCTCAATTGTCGAGAGCCATAAGCAACAACTTGACCCCAATCTGTCAGAACAAACCCTAGGCTAACACCAGATGATACATACCTGGATAATTTTCATAAATAGCATAAGCTTAAAATGTAATATGGTCAAATAACTATATTTTACATAATTATACAGCATAATCTTTGTGTGACTTGGAGGGAGGAGAGAGGGAAATTTTATGTCACGCCCCGGTAGGGTACCCTAGGCATAAGTGGCACTCGGAGACTATTGGTAACCCCCAAGCGGACAACCTAGTCCCATCACACTAGTCCAATTATTACTTTAGCAGAAGACATTTAAGAACTCAAGTGAACTACCAATGACCTATAAGCTGTCAACTTTGTCTATTATATGAAATAGGAATAACATAGCAATCTCCATCATAAAAGAAAGAAGAAGGGAAAAAGAATCCTAACATCAACCATCAGCTATCTATGTCCATAAAGCCTCTATAACTAATGTCTAAGAAGGTACCATGACAGGCCATGGCTACCACTATCAAAAGAAATAACTCAACAGATAAAGAGAATAAATATGTCCTCAAAAAACATGGGAGAACTCACCAAGTCTGGGATCACAGACTATGAACCTGAACGATTCGCCTGTTGAAGTCCTCTGTCTACAAAATTTGCATCATAAAATGATGCAGCACCAAAGGGGCATTAGTATGTGGAATGTACTTTATGTAAAATGGGCTAACGTAATCAATATGGGCTATACAATATAACATGACATCAGCTCACCAATCACTCAATATCAACTCGAAATAAGGAAACAATCATATCACCATCCATCAAGATATTATACTATCACATCAACCTCAGTGTACTATGAACGTGAAACCTATGTAGGAGTTTCTATAACCGACAACCATCACCTATGAGCCAGTGATGATAAAACAAAGAGATATTGTTACCACATCTACCCAGTACCTTGTCGGGGTAAAGGACGAGTCTATCGGGGATCCCAATGAAGGCTATCAAGTCCTCTACGGGACAAAGGAAACCTCCGCTTTCACAGTCCTATCCTCTCCTACGTTGGCCACATAGTTAATAAGTGCGAGTGGGACTCACTCTTACCCATTCCTGTCACGACCCAACCCCGTGGGCTGTGACTTGTACCCGATTGGGACACCCAAACATAAACACTAAACCAAATTCCAGTTATGATAGCTAACTTATTTACAGAAATTTCGACAGAGTTTCCTTTGTTTTGTTGACTATCCAAACCCTGCATACAGGCAAACCAACATACCATACATATATATATATATACATACATGCGGGCCGACAAGGTCACCCCTGCGGTTAAACTGCCCAACATACACCAGATACATACATAGACATACAAACTGGTAAATCCCATACGCACAGGCATCCACAGACCTCTAACTATACTGATAGAATCAGAAGACGGGACAGGGCCCTCGTCATACCCTCAAATGTACATAAATACAAAATAGGGAAATAAGTGTATATATACCAAGTATTTGCTCTGAAGTAAAAGGAGCACTTCAAACGGTGGTCAAAGGTCCTAAGAGGGTGGCTCATTACTCTATACGTCTGTACCTGTGGGCATGAAATGCAGCCCCCGAAGCCACTTCAGACAGTAGGTGGGAAATCCTAAGCTGGTAGATCACTAGCCTGTACGTCGGCACCTACGGGCATGAAATGCAGCCCCCGAAGCAAAGAGGGGTCAGTATGAAATACGTACCGAATATGTAAAGCAGAAAGTACAAAATATAAATAAGCGTAATAATCCAAACGAAGGTATATGAGTCAAACTTATTGGCAAACATTAAAATAATTCTTTGGTTAAAACATCAAACTAATGCATAGCGAACAGGAACTATGGCAACCTCCAAACTCGCGCCATACTACTGCATCGCATCAGAAAGTTCAAATCTCAGAAGTCTCCGACACAATTCACAAACATAGGATAGATGAGCCGAGGCGAACTATGGCCCAGCACTCACGTATTATAATACAGAAATGACATGATGGCGATAAGTGAGCCGAGGCGAACTGTGGCCTAGCACTTACGTGAGCCGGGGCGAACTGTGGCCCAGCACTCACACGTCATAATGCCTACATATCAAAAGCCCAGCTCCTTATGACTCTAAACGAAGCAAAGCCGGCCCATGGGCAAACCGACTCGTCGTATCCAGCCTACTTCAGAATATATATATATATAGTATAATATGCACGACAACAACCGGCCCTGGAACCGGTGAACGAGATCATAATAGGTACGAATAGAGTCGTGAGAATGATGTGCACAAAAAAATCATTATTAAAAATCTCAAAAGAATAGTAAAATATTCAGGTTCGAACATAACATATTATTTGTTCTAAATTCTTTTAGAATTGTCAAAATTTCAAGAAAGAGGTGTCGTGGGTCCCACGGCCGATGGAAACCCGAACTAGCTCGAATTAGAAGGAACATGTTTTACCTATATCATGCAATTTACTAGGAAGTGTCTTAAAATAATTTTCAAGGTACTTTGGATTTTCTTTCAAAAGCTATAAGTGTTTATATTTTCGGGACCATTAGAACCTTTAGTTTTCCAAACTAATTAATTTCTTTTCAAACTCATACCGTTCATGGATTTTAAAGATGCAAAAGCTAAGTATATAGCTCATTATTCACAGGAATGACCAAGAGCGAACATAAAGCATATTTAGGCTAAAGTTCCAAAGAAATGGGATTTTTCAAGTCTTATCACATTTTCCATTTCTAACTCAGTCATGCCAAGGGACAAAAAGCTTTACATACCTCAAACGCTCTCCAATATAATCCAAACGCAAAGCTAATCCAACTTACACTTTTGGGTATCCAACGTCTGATTATGGTTTGCACCAGTCACTGCAGAAGTGAAGTATTTCAGAAGAAGTTAGCCACTGTCTGCAAGGCTCACCAAGTGGGTAACCACATCTTCCAGGTGAGAGAAGTGTGTCAAGAATTTGTCTCGAATATCAGTGGAGTCAGACTGGTTATGCTTCCACTCAGAAAGAGCATCACCCATAACCTTCATGCCATCTCTCAGTAATTCCATTCCTTCAGTAACTCTGTCAGGAAATTTTTACCTTAATGCCATCTCTCAGTAATTTCATTCCTTTAGTAACTTTGTCAGGAAATTTTCTTTTTCTATTGGATTGCTTTTCATTGTCAAACTCCATTGGATCACAGACGATAAGCTTCAAACCAATATCTTTTATCTTTTTTAAAGGTCTCTTTCAGCATTTGGCCATCCATAACAAACATGTTAACTGTGTTCGGACAAGATTTTATCTTTGGACATGCTGGTTCCTTACCAAGAAATGCTTTCAGTTTAGACATAAATGTCCCCTCATTAGCTTCTTTTCCTGCTGCTAGATCAAACGAAAGAGCAGCATCTTGGGGTAAATATCTCAAGAGCGGATTACAACTACTGTGGATAGCAAAATATGCAACAAGGAACTTTATAGTCTTCATCTCAGTATCTGATATGCTTATTAGGCGAAACTGCAGAGTAGCAAAAAGAGCAAAAACTGGAGCACCATAAACAGCAGAGCCGCCTTTCTCAGTAGTGTACCTCCAAACCTCCCAAGGAAGTTAAAGTATTGAGTTACAATTTGTTGCTTTGCATCCCTTCTCAATTTTTCAAAAAGTGCATTTAGTGGGAATCCTTTCATAAGCAAGGAAAAGTAAGTAATTCATGAATAGTGTGATGAGTTATATCCAACCACTGTCTTATAAACTTTATCTACCATAGAATTTGGACCACATGTAATGAGCACACAGAGAAATCTTGCCAATTTTTTGATCACACTATCAGGATTTAGTGCAGCGTCAGGAGCTTCTGTGTACCTCATTAATGAGCAGAACTTTTCAATAATGTCATCTACCACAACTCCATCAGCATGTTGTGAGATAAAGCATCAAAGTTCAGTAACAATCTCACGACAAAGAAAGTGAGGATGAAAAAGATTTTCAATAAGAAAAGACTATTTCACACCATGCTTGACTTGAAGAGGTAACTATCATAAAGGTTTTCAAGGCATTAATAATGAAATAGAATAGGGGCTCATCAGATTCTTGTTTTTTTTACTAGTACGAGATATTGTAGGAAGTTCCAAGATAAGAATGGAAGAATACACATCTTTATCAGTGAAGATGCACAATAACCATCCAAGTTTTCTGGCCATCCCTAGTCTTGCATCATCTTCAATATCAAGAGAGTTTTTCAAAAGATTAACAAACAAAGTTGCTCGATCAATCAATAGTATCTTTGCGCCCTGCATATTGCCAGAACTTATAGAAAATATTGCACTCATGCTACTATCTTCGTTAATATTGCACCCTATGGGAACATTAACTAAATTAGTTTCCTCACCAAACAACCACTCCAAAATTTGAAACTTCTTCTCCGGTTTCACTTGAGTTGAGTTAAGGAAAGAGTTAAGCATATGAAAGGATGTTGGCTCCAAGATTTCTGAAATTGCATCACCGGCAAATTTGAGTAGCTCATCTTTAACGAGGAATATTCTAAAGGCCGAGATCATTATTATAGATAATAGAATATCTTTGAACATATAAAATGCCTCAGATGGGTACTGAGAGATAATTCGCACAACATTAATCAGGTAAAACTTGGCCGGAAGAAATACTCTTCTAGCTTCCATTGCAGAAACTGCTTCTTCCAACTGGGATGACAAAGTCTCCACGGCACATCTCAAAGATCCATTAGCCAGAGAAATAAGAGTCAGAATAATGTCTCCTACATTCAACTTTACAGCCAAAGAACCCTTGCCAAGCTGAAGTATGTTAACTACACCAACAGAAATACACCCATATGGCCCCTTTCGTGTTTCCACACAACTCATTTTCAACATTCAAGTTTCCATGATTTTCCTTCATTTCAATATACTACAACATACATATAACCTTTACAACATAATAAACAAGATAAATTCTTACCTTATCACTTTAACCCCTCAAATAGGTTCGGGTTCCAAAGATGAGAAATTTGATGATTTCTTGTTCTAGAAACACTTCCACACTACTTAAGGGCCTCAATATAGTAGGTTTGTACCAATAAAATAAATTTTTAGTGAAGAAGAAAGAATTTCAAAGTTTCCTTGAAGAGGCCGTAAGGTTTTCCTGGCTTTGTTCTTCCTTGGTTCTAATTTTTGGCTAAGTATGGAAGATAAGAAGATAGGGAATTATTATTATATCTATAAACAACTCTTGACCAAAACAAAAATGGTCTACACCCCCACTTGTGCCAATTAAAATTCCACACAAATCAAATAGGCTCCACTCAACTCTTCAATAATTCCCAACTTTGAAAAATTCAACACCCGGTCCCAAACTTTTCCTAATCAATCCAATTAAGGACATATGGGTCTGGACATACAGGTCCTAACAATTTCAGTGCTAATACTCCTCCCAAGATACGACATGCTCATAAGTCTATCAACATCAGGATAGTTATACCACCAACCTCTCCCAGACAATGACCTCATCTCATTTGACCTTCTATCAACTCAAGGAATAGAATCATCCTTTCAAACTCTCTCTCAATCTCGCTTAACACTTAAGGATATTAATTTCGTCAACTTTAGCCATCACTATGCTTATCCCAAGACTCAAAGAACAACAATCAACACACCCAAACAGTCAAGGCTCTAGACATTTTCCCTAGGTTCATTCTTTGAGTCTTTAATTAGGAAAGCACGTAGATTAAGTACACAATCATACAATAATACATGTAAACAGTAAATGCAAGTATGATGATCATCAATTTAAGAGAATAAGCAATATTTAAAGATAGTTTTCATGATTACATTCAAGAAATCACATGTAAGACTCATTACTTTTAACTAATCAACTTAATTTAATCATAGAGGAACATGGGAGAACAATCCCATGTTCTGGGTAGCCTTTACGTACCTGGGATTAAAGAATTATACTAATCTTCAACAAGAATTTGACCAAAACATTGGAAATCCTCAACCCCT
>DF360011.1:4817-15283 GCA_000787875.1 Solanum virginianum | reverse complement strand
TTGGAAATCCTCAACCCCTTTCTTGCTATCTCTCTTAAAAACCTTCACGAACTTAGAACTAGGAGAATTTGTTTTTTTTTCAAAACCTTCATACAAATTAAGGGAGTTAAAACTCGTTTTGGGGTATTAAAATAGGTTATGAATACCAAAAATACCCTTTCCAAAATTAAACAAAAACTCATCATTAAAATTACACTGGTCCGTGACGCAAACCCATCGAGCACCAATGTATTTTGGGGAATTTCAGCCTCCATCGAAATATTGAAGAAAAATATAAGTGTGGGTCCGCGATGGGTCCGTGTAGCGGTCCTGTCATGCACCCTCATTGTTTTTACTTAAACTTGTGAAAATTATTTTTCGACCCTGTTGCTCAAAAATTGGGTCGAGACCATTTTCCCACTCTCAACATATCCTCCAATATCTGGATAGTACGCTCTACTTGTCCATCTATCTGAGGGTGGAATGTTGTGCTCAGATTCACTTTTGTACCAACTCGTTCTGAAACAATCTCCAAAATTTAGAGGTGAATTGAGCTCCTCTGTCCGAGATGATGGACAAGGGAACCCCATGTGACCTCATAATCTCTCGAATGTATAGTCGGGCATACTCCTCAGTCATATTAGTTTTCTTGACTACAAAAAAGTGGGTTGATTTGGTCATCCTATCAAAAATCACCCATATCAAATCATGCTACTTTCGAGATCATGGTAGGCCGATAATGAAATCCATATTAATCATCTCTCATTTCCACTCAGGAATTTCAAAGCTCTGAGCTAATCCATATGATCTCTGATGTTCAACCTTGACTTGTTGACAATTAGAATTCTTGGAGAAAAATTCAGCAATGTCCTTCTCTATTCCATTCCACCAATAGACTTCTCTCAAGTCGTGGTACATCTTGGTAGAACCAGGATGGATGGAATATTTGGAACTATGAGCTTAGGCCATGATCCATTCTCGAACACCATCAACATCAGGCACACACAATTTACCCTGGTATCTTAACAACCCATCTTCCCCTTTGTAGAAAACCATCACCTTCTGCTTGTGAACCGCTTCTTTCAATTGGAATAAGATAGAGTCTTGGTCTTGATTTTCCTTCACTTCTGACACTAAGGATGAAGCAGACCCATTCTGAACATTGACCCCACCTTTGTTGTTCTCTCAATTTGCACTCCCAATCTAGCCAATCCATGAATTTCCTTAGCTAATTCTCTCTCCCCTTCCTCCACATGGGGAGGGCTACCCATAGACACCCTGTTAAGGGCATTAACTACAATATTAGCCTTAACTGGGTGGCAGAGAATGCTCATGTCATAGTCCTTGAGCAACTCCAACCATCTCCTCTGCCGCAGGTTGAGCTCCTTCTGACTGAATACATATTGTAAACTTTTGTGGTCAGTGAACATGTCCACATGCACTCGATACAAATAGTGATGCCAAATCTTAAGTGCGACTACCACTGCTGCCAACTCGAGATCATGAGTCAAATAATTCTTCTCATGGATCTTAAGTTGTTTGGAAGCATAATCTATCACCTTCGCTCTTTGTATAAGCACACAACCCAATCCAACTCTAGATACATCATACTAGATCACGAAATCTCCTGTCCCTTCTGGCAAGGTCAACACTGATGATGTAGTCAATCTAGTCTTAAACTTTTGGAAACTCCATTCACATTCCTCAGACCACTGAAACTTAGCTTTCTTCTGAGTTAGCTTAGTCAATGGTGCTGAAAGAGAAGAAAATGCCTCAATAAATCTATGATAGTAGCCTGCCAAACCCAAGAAGCTTCTTATTTCAGTTAGAGAAGTCGGCCTAGACCAGTTCTTAACCGCTTTAATTTTTTGAGTATCTACCCTAATACCATCTCCCAAAATAACATGGCCTAGGAAAGCCACGGACTTGAGCCAAAACTCACACTTTGAGAATTTTATGTAAAACGTATGCTCTTTGAGCATTTGCAAAACCACTCTAAGATGATTAGCACGCTCCTCTTAATCCTTTGAATATATCAGAATATCATCAATAAACACGATCACGAACATATCAAGGTACAATCTGAATACCTTGTTCATCAAATCCATGAAAGCTGAAAGTGCATTTGTTAACCCAAAGAACATGACCAAGAAAGCAAAATGACCATACCATGTCCTAAAGGCTGTCTTTGGAATGTTACATTCCCTCACCTTCAACTGATGGTAACCTGATTGGAGGTCTATCATGGAGAAATAAGTAGCACACTGAATTAGGTCAAATAGATCATCTATCTTGGGGAGAGGATACTTATTCATTATGTTGACCTTGTTCAGTTGCCGGTAGTTTATGCACATTCTAAGAGAGCCATCTTTCTTATGTACCAATAGGACAGGAGCACCCCAAGGAGAGACACTAGTTCTTATGAAACCTTTCTCTAACAAGTCTGTCAATTGTTCTTTCAATTCTACGGGGGCCCTTCTATAAGGTGGAATTGAAATGGGTTAGGTCACGGGAAAAACATCAATTTAAAAGTCAATCTCCCTATCAGGAAGGACACCAGGTAGATCATCAGGAAACACCTCAGGAAACTTAATTCACAATTGGGACTGACTCAAGAGTAGAAGATTCAACATTGTCAGACTTAACTCACACGAAGTGGTAAATACAAACCTCGAAGATCAACTTTCTGGGTCTAAGATAAGAGATAAACTTGCTCTTAGGTGCAACAGTACTCCCTTTCCACTCTAGAACAGGCTCATTAGGAAATTGGAACTTAACAATTCAGTTTCTACAGTCAACAGAAGCATAACATGCGTGAAACCAATCCATGTCAAGTATCACATCAAAGTCAAGCATGTCCAATTCTACTAAGTCAACTAAGGTATCTCTATGATAAATAGATACTACACAATCTCTGTAAACCCTCTCAGCTAAAATATGCTCACCAGTAGGAGTACAAATAGCAAAAGGTCCAAGCAAACACTCTGGAAGTATTCTAAACTTACTAGCCATATAAGACAAAGTGGCACCCGGATCAAGCAATGCATAACAATCAAAGGTAAAGGCACGAAGCATACTCTTAACAACATATAGTGCAGTCTCCTGATCCTATCGATTACCTATAGCATAAAGGTGGTTCATCCCACCTCCTGTACCGGTAGTATTACCCCTCTGATGATTACCAGCTAGGGGTGCTACGGAGGACTGTGCTCTGTTGCTGCCTTTACCCTATCTCCTCTTTGAACACTCAAAGTTGACTACCAGCTTGGGTGCTGGGAGGACTGTGCTCTACTGCTTCCTTCACCCTATCTCCTCTTTGAACACTCAAATTGGAAGTGACTAGTCAGTCCACATGAATAGCAAACAACCTTGCATACGCGACATTCACCTAGATGAAGCTTACCATACTTGTCACTAGGTAGCATTTCCCTCGCAACTTAGGTCACACTAGCCTAAGATTGAGCACCCTGAGCCCTATAATTCTAGTAACCATGAGATTTCTGGTCATACCTCCTTGGCTGAATGGGTGCACTTGCTACAAATTGTGCATGATAGGATGATCTTTTCTAGAAATACGCTTTGTCACCCTTATTCTTCCTCTGTTGGCTAGGCTCATGTATACAAATACACTTGCTACAAATTGTGCATGATAGGATGATCTTTTCTAGAAATACGCTTTGTCACCCTTATTCTTCCTCTGTTGGCTAGGCTCATGTCCTGGTGATTTTGCATTTCTATTCATATGCTCTTCTTAATCCCTTTTCTTATCCTCCTCTATCTGTTCAGCATACACCATGATTCTGGAGATGTCTATGCCGGGAATCATTATGCACATGTCTGCGCAGACCAGACACAAACTTCTTCATCTTAGCCCTCATATCTTGGACCATTTCTGGAGCATACCTAGATAGCTTAATAAAATTAGGGTTGTACTCCTTAACCATCATCCCTCCTTGCTTCAAGTTCACAAACTCTTCCTCCTTCACCTCCCTCAACTCTTCAGGAAGGAAATGATCAAGAAAAGCATCTTCAAACTCTTCCCATTCTACAGGCTCTACATTCTCACCCCTACTATCCTTGCATTGGTTGAACCACACATTGGCAACGTCCCTTAGCTGGTATGAAGCAAGCTTAACTCCCTCAATATCATTAGCAAGCATCGCTTTCAGGACATTATACATTTCATCAATAAAATTCTACTGGTCCTCCTCTACCTTCGACCTTGTATACACTGGCAGGTTCATCCTCAAGCAATCTCTGGGTTAGGTTGTAGTTGAGGGATCCTGTGAGCTAAAGGAGCCTGAGGACCCAATTGTTATCCTAGAGGCCACTAACTGAGTCAACATGGTGATGGCTCCCCTAAACTTTCCCTCAGTGCAGGGAGCTGGCTAGGGCTGAGCATGGGGTGCATGTGGGACCTCAGCAGTCTTGGCGAGTTATCCCCATCTCCTTGGCTCCGTCTGAACTGGGACCTCAGGTTGGGTATTCTTAGCAACTGGGCCGAGGCATCTCTCTAAGCAGCTGTTCTCTTCGGTGGCATGTTTTGTAAACATTTAATGCACAAGTTAATATAAGATTTCCATAAAGTTAAACTCTATTGCACGTATTTCAGATCATAGAAGAAGGGTAACACTTCATAATTTTCTATAGCCTCCTGCTTATGAAGTGTGGTGCATAACACACCCATAAACAAGATACTACTACACACAACTTCATAGACTCCCTCGGACATTAGAACATTGTGCTCTGATACCAAGTTTATCACAACCCGGGTGGGTACCCTAGGCGTAACTGGCACTCGGAGACTATTACTAGCTCCCAAATGGACAACCTAGTCCCATCACACTAGTCCAATCATTACTTTAGCAGAAAACATTTAAGAACTCAAGTGAACTACCAATGGGCTATAAGCTATTAACTTTGTCTATCATATGAAATATGATTAACATAGCAATCTCCATCATAAAAGAAAGAAGGGAAAAAGAATCCCAACATGTACCATCAGCTGTCTATGTCCATGAAGCCTCTATAACTAATGTCTAAGAAGGTACGATGACAGGCCTTGGCTACCACTATCAAAAGAAATAACCCAACAGATAAAGAGAATAATTATGTCCTCCAAAAATACGGGAGGACTCACTAAGTCTGGGATCACAGATTCTGAACCTCAACGATTGACATGATGAAGTGCTCTGTCTACAGAATTTGCATCATAAAATGATATAGCGCCAAAGGGGCGTTAGTACGTGGAATGTACTGTATGTAAAATGGGATAAAGTAAACAATACTGGTTATACAATATAACATGACATCAACTCATCAATCACTCAATCTCAAGTCAGAATAAGGAAACACGACTCTATCACATCACCATCCATCAAGACATCATTCTATCACATCAACCTTAGAGTACTATCAGCATGAAACCTATCTGGGAGTTTCTATAACCGACAACTATCACCTAAGAGCCGATGATGATACAATGAAGAGATATTATTGCCACATCTGCCCAGTACCTTGCCGGAGTAAAGCACAAGTCTATTAGGGATCCCAAGGAAGTCTATTAAGTCCTCTATCGGACAAAGTAAGCCTCTACTTCCACTATCTAATCCTCTTCTACGCTGGCCACGAAGTTAATGAGTGCGAGTGGGACTTATTCTTACCTATTTTAATGTTAATACTCCTCCCAGGACTCAACATGCTCATAAGTCTATCAACATCCAGATGGCTATACCACCAACCTCCACAAATTGTGCATGATAGGATGATCTTTTCTAGAAATACGCTTTGTCACCCTTATTCTTCCTCTGTTGGCTAGGCTCATGTCCTGGTGACTCAAACAAAGACTTCATCTCATTTGACCTTCTATCAACTCAATGAATAGAATCATAATTTTGAACTCTATCTCAACTTATTTAAAACTTAAGCATACTAATTCCATCAACTTCAGCCATCACTAAGCTCATCCTATGACTCAGACTACAACAATCAAACACACCTAGACAACCAAGGCTCTAGACATTTCCCCTAGGTTCATTCTTTGGAGTCTTTAACAAGGAAATCATGTAGATTAAGTACACAATCATACAATAATAAATGTAAGAAGTAAATGCAAGTATGATGATCATTCATTTAAGATAATAAGTAATAATTAAAGATAGTTTTCAGGATTACATTCAAGAAATCACAGGCATGACTCATTACTTTCAATTAGTCAATCTAATTCAATCATGGGGTCACATGGGAGAACAATCTCATATTCTGAGTAGCCTTTACATACCTGTGATTGAAGAATTATACTAATCTTTAACAAGAATTTGACCTGAATTTTTGAAATCCTCAATCCCTTTCTTGCTATCTCTCTTAGAAATGTTCACGTACTTAGAACTAGGGGAATATGGTTTTTTAAAACCCTTCATACGAGTAGGTTGGGAATACCCAAAATACCCTTTTCGAAATTAAAAGAAAACTCATCACAAAAATTACACCAGTCAACGACGTGGACCCATCGTGCACCAGTGTATTTCTAAGAATTTGAGCCTCCATCAAAATATTGAAGAAAAATATAAGTGTGGGTTCGCAATGGGTCTGCATCACGGCCCTATCGTGCACCCTCACTGTTTTTGGTTAAACTTGCGAAAATTATTTTTCGACCTAGTCGCTCAAAAATTGGGTCAAAAATATTTTCCCACTCAATTTTTTGCGCTGATCGCAAATCCAGTCTCAAATTTTCCATCGGAGCTATGGAAGATGCGTTATACGCACGATACATTTTGGGAGTGTTTCGATAATTTTACATGGTGTTATATTGTATATGTATATTTATCAAATTATCTGTGTATATATGTCAAATAATTATATATGTGTAGCTAATATACATATATATTTGTATATTTGGCAAGTGAGATTAGGAAATAGAGGAGAGAGGTGAGCGAGATAGAGAGAGAAAGGAAAGAGGTGAGCAAGAGAGAGCAGAGTATGCAAAGAGGCGAATTATATATGCATATATGTAGAATTGACTATGTATATTTGTCAAAATAATTATATATGTGCAGTTAGTATACATATGTAATTGTATATCTAGCAAGAAATTGCAGAGAAAGAGGAAGAGAGGAGAAAGAAAATAATAACAAAACTCTAACTATAGCAACAACATCCTAACAATAGCTAAAAATTGTAATTTTTTCAAACTATAGTTGTATAATGTACATACATATCATATGTTTACCCAATTATGTTATTTTTGCTTCATAATATATGGTAAAACCCTTACACTCAACTGGAAGAGTCAAAATAGGAGCAATGGTAAGCAACTCCTTGAGCCTCCGAAATCTCAACTCACACCTCTCAGATGACACAAAAAGAACACCCTGGTGAATCAATCGATTCAACCATACAGCAACTATGGTGAATCCCTCAATATACTGCTGGTAGTACCCCGATAGACCAACAAAATGCCTAACCTTACTAATAGAGGTGGGCATGGACCAATCACAAACAACTTCAATTTTAGTTGGATCTTCCATAATACAATCCATGGACACTATATGCCCCCATAATGTGATGGACTCTAACAAAAAAATACACTTAGAAAACTTCACATAAATCGATAATCCCTACAAATCTGGAACAAGATCCTCAAATATTGTGCATGTTGCTCCCAGATGTGATCCTCAAGTCTTCTATACCAGTCTACAAAAACCTATGCCTCTTGAGTCATGTTGGGCAAATTTAATTATTTTACCTGCTTTTAAACAATGCGGTTCTATGGTATCATGAGACTAAGCCTAGACTAAGGCCAAACATTCTCCAATATACCACACACTTAGCTAAATAAAATATCAACGCATACATGATTTGAAATTATAATACAAGTACCCATCGGCCCCATATGTCACCTAAAACAAGTATTCTAGCATGTATGGCATATAAAGCAAACTCCCCACCCAATATTCATGCAAATCCACTTATATTTACATATCCAAATTTAGTCTAAAATAATGGAAGTCATAGAATACCTGTAAGATGAACATGCGTGCTCCAGAACATAGTCAAGCTACCAAAAACAAAGCCATAATGCTATAAAAATTGTTATGTCACTGCAATTAAAAAAATAAAAATGGACCAATTTTAGAGTAAAAGATGAGAAAGATGGGACTGACATCCAAAATCTCATAATGAACCTCGAAACCAGTCCTAACTAGCTCCCCAAGCTTATGATCATCAAATTGGACATAATTTGAGCCCTACATCTAATGAGGACCTAGAGAACTAAATTAATGAGCTTTGGAAAGTGTTTCAGGTGATGCATGATGTGGATAAAGTTGAGTAGGTTACCTACCATCTTAAAAGTGTAGCCAAACTGTGGTTTGATCAATGCAAGAACTGTAAAGGAGAGGAAACCCAGTGCTGACATAGGCAGTATTTGAGAAAGCTTTCTTGGGGCATTTTGTTTTGATAAAAATGAGAGAGGACAAGCTAAGAGAGTTCTTGAATCTAAAATAGGGCTCTATGACTATGCAGAAGTATGGGCTCAAGTTCTCCCAGCTGTCTCACTATGCTCCGAATATGGTTGTGGATATGAGAGGGAGAATGGTCATGTAAATGGATGGGTTGAACAAGGGACCAAAGAAAAATGGGAGGGGAGCTATACTTGTGAATGAAATGGATATTGGGAGACCGATGACTTATGTGTAGCAAGTTAATGAGGATAGTCAGCGAGATAGGGAAGAGTACAAAAATACGGGGGCTAAAACATCCAGCCATGATGTTTGAAAGAGATTGAATGGGAATGGTAATAGGTATTAGTCAGGGCACCAACACTATCATCTGCTAGTGCACCTTTGCCCAAAAATAGGAATGAACAGAGGTCTCTGAATTTTGGATCCCAAGGATCTGCGTCATAAGGTAGTGTTGCTCAAGGTTTATGGGACAAGCCATCACATGGTAAGTGCAGCAAGTTACACTTGGAAAAATACCATGAAGCTACTGATGCAAATTACAAAAGTGGATAACTGGGTCACATTTAGAAGGATTGTCCAAGGCAGGTTGATAAGGCTCATTCCTCCACACTAGTCCCACTAGTAAGAGGAAACTAGAAGGGTGCTAGGTCAAGTGCAAGCGAAGATATAAATCATTTGTATGCCATATGTAGTCATGAATATCACGAAACTCCCTAAATATTGTGACGAGTATTGATTAAGTCTTTACTTCTGATTTCTATGGTTTGATGGATCCTGGTGTCACATTATCGTTTGTGTCTCCTTATGTGTCTAGTAGATTTGATAGAACTTTGAAGTGTCTTCTTGAACCCTTTGATGTTTCTACTCCAATTGGTTAGTTTATTCAAGCTGAAAGAATATATAGAGACTATGTATTGTCCATCCATCATAAGGATACTCTGGCTAATTTGATTAACTTAGAGATGATTAATTTTGATTTGATCCTTATCATGGATTGGGTTTAGGCCTACTATGCCTCCATTAATTTTAGGACCTAAACATTAAGTTCCAATTCCCAAATGAACCTATCTTAGAGTGGACAGGTGATTCTGTTGCACCTAAGGGTAAGTTTATTTCCTACCTTAAGGCTAGGAAGATATTCACTAAGTATTGTATCTATCACCTCATAGGAGTTAAGTCTGATGATGTTGAGCCCCCTTGTCACGACCCAACCTATGGGCCGTGACTGGTACCCGATAGGGGCACCCTGACAATCCTTCCAAAATAGACACAAATACAGACTGCAAATATTCTACAGAAATTTCAATAGAGTTTCCTCTGTATAATAGACTAGCCACCTGAAAAGAAAAAAAAGCCCAGCGAACCAATAGGCAGATCATGCATAAAGATATACATACACGCGGGCCGACAAGGCCACAGCTGCGGTCCTGCCGCCTAATAAACAAAGCATGCTATCATAATATTCAGATTGGCAGACATAACTTCCAAATTGAATATACAGACATGATGTACTCATGACTAACATAGCCCATGCTCACAGTAGTCCACAGACCTCTATACAGACACACTGACAGACAAGACGGGAAAGGGCCCCGTCGTACCCAAAATGAAAATAGTACAGAATGATCAATAGTAAATACCAAAAGTGGCTCAGAAGGAAAAGAGCTCTTCAGACTGCAAATTAGGATCCTAAAGTGGTGGCCTGCTACTTTGTGGGTCAGTACCTGCGGGCATGAAACACAACCTCCGAAGAAACGGGGGTTTGTACGAAAGACGTACCGAATATGTAAAGCAGGAAGTACAACTGTAAACAAAGGGATAATCCGACTAGAAGCATAAAGGCCCAACTCATACTCAAATGCAAAAAGAATATTTCTTTTCATTTTCAAACATACCAAATAGACGTGTATCGGATGGGAACCATGGCAACCCCCAAGCTTGTGCCATCTCAATACCTCACACCAGAATGTTCAAATCTCCAAAGTCTCCAACACAAATTCCAAATGTACCTGAAATGAGCCGAGG